>JAQGAV010001503.1:0-20476 GCA_034691345.1 Phasmarhabditis papillosa
TCCCAGGTGCAGGTATAAACACTGAAAAGGTTTAAAAATGGTTCTCGATCCTCGAGATCTGGAAAGGTTTATAAAAGTGTTTCACCTTATAGTTTAACATCGGTAATATGCTAATATTTAGTTAGAACCAAACTAGGGAGTTAGGGAGAGCATATTAAATTAAAACACGTTTGGATGCGGGTTAACAGTTTATTACAGAATACCGTTCTAGATGCTACACCAGACTATATCCCAAAGACGTGCGACAAGGTTACCTGTTCCGACATTGAATGTACCTGTGGTTACTTCTGTAGAATGGTTAACAGATACAGCGGAGACCAGACAAGTTTCAAATGTCCTGAAGTACCAATGTGTCTACCCGGTAGTAAGTACATAGATATAGTGTAAATAAATGTCGTGATGACAATCTTTATATGGATATGCGATAGTTCCCTCCAAGGTCAGAAAACAAAAGCTCAGAGATAGAGGAAATCTAGCAAAATTCAATCGATTGTTGATCTACCAACCAATTTTATGATAATAGAGTGCATCTAGGAATAGGTCAATACTTCTAAAATATAACTGTTTACTTTATTTTTCCTTTAATTGAAATAACTAAATGTTCAATTAGCGTCGCTAAGTTGGGGAAATTTGGGGAGAATTGTCGCAAGGCCCTTTAAATATTCCAGTATTAAAAAATTTATATTTTCGTTATTGATTCTTTAGATTGAAGTTTAGTTATTGAACAGCGAAATGTATAGATATCACTTTAGATACATCTCAAACATGCTCCAACAAAAATCCTCCATGTAAGCCAGGAACAACTTGTAAGATGGCCTATGTAAACAGTAGCTGGTTAGTTAAAAACGCAATATATACTGCATTAATCTCTTGTAACTGAAATAATTAAACATAAAAATTTGTCTAATTGCCCAGCAAATATATGTGTTTCAGCTGGCCAAAACCGACTTGTGTTCCCTTCTTCGAGAATCCTGCACCAGGTTCGGTATGAATCAGTTTAAGCGTATCTGAAATTTTATGAAGTAGCAATTGACAAGAACATAGACTTCTGAAAAGTCCAAAACCAGTTTAAGGCTGGATGATATTCAAAGATATTATTTTAATTTCATCAAAACGTTGTTTGCGTATTACTTTTGCTAAACACGTTAAAGTAGGGAAGGCGGACCTGCCTTGGCCTGTACCGTTTTTGGGATCTGAGTATAGGCTAAAGTTTTAGCACGTGCCTGCTTTTTTATATCAGAATTTTAATAATCAGTTAATCTTATTGTTAGTATTTAGGGTGATGTTGATGAGAACGCTTAACTCTGTTACCAACTATTCGTCATATCGACTAAGAATTGTATCTAACCAACACCATTAATAAATATACTTTGCATTATCATTTAACGTACGAAATCTATCAAAAGAAACATAAATGAAACTTCAAAATATTAACTATAAAATTTGAAAATTGAAATCTGTACAGTTGCACTCAAAGCTCTGACTCGTGGCCAGACTTGTCTAAAATTGGCGGAATACCTAACTGAATCACAGAACATAGTGTCAAGGAGTTGGAATTCAAAAATATCCGAAATTTCTCATTTCAAAACTCGGAACGTATTAAAGGGTCTGTTTCACGGGTTTTTTTTCAATGATTGTAAATGGTATACCGTAAATGTATTTGCAAAACTAATGACTTTGAGAGGATTCGAACCTGTGACCTCGGGGGTTAAAAGTGAGAACTTATCCACTGCACTACGGCGACACATAAACTACCAAATTCTCATCATCATCAACATCGCAGGATCAAAATGAAGTCAGCAAATAGTAATGTGTCGATTAATATATCAAGCGTTCTATACCTTATCCAACTCTGCACTCCAGTTCCGTTCCTTGCCCCATATTCTAGCTCTTTCTTCGTTTACAGGGAACCCATAGACAGATTGATCTGTTAGGGAGTTGCAAACAAAACATTTCGGAAGCATCTAAATAATGTATATATTGTATTACCTCATCTAGAGGTAGCATATTTGCTTCAAAAAGCAATAATTCAGGTTTAGACAATGTGACATTATACATTTATTCGTAATGAGTCATTCAAACTCTCCAGCAAGAAAAGTTTCTTCCTCATTCATGCGTGCTGCAAACCGAGAGTAGTTGTCTGAGTTTTCCTCTGTAAATGCGTTACAGATTGAAGATCGCACACACATTGGGAGTTCTAATCGTACATCAGATCCGATATTTGAATTATGAAAGTTTTCTTTCTTCCAGGCTGTGACTTCTCATATCGAAATTTAGCATCTGCTGAAAAGAAATAAAATTAAACAGTCGGATATCAGTAATAAGTAATTTTGTGAAATTTACTTTATCAACCGAACTCCTGCAAAACGGAATAAACTGCGATAATACAAAAAAAAGTAAATACAAAACATGTTATTAAATGGTGCTAAAAAGTGGAGAGGCATGTCGCCGGATATTTCTATAGTCAGCGCCGAGAGTAATAATGGAGTGCCACTCGGTATTAATAGGATTTTAATCCCGCACCTGCAGACAAATTGCACGCGCATACTGGCAAGGTACAATATTGATAAGTAGCCGCCAGATGCTGACGCGGTGCTCGTAAAATCAGCTTAGACGAGCGTTGAATTGTTTACACTCCATAATTACTATTGTCGCTGACTATACCAGAAGATTAGTAGTTAAATCACTTCGAGGGAAAGTGTTGTGAAATGGAGTTTTTAAGTTTGTTGCCACAATCTATTCACATTTTAATTTAACTATATATTCGTGGTTCAAGTTTACCTCCAAATACAGCGCCCGGAATTCTTCTTTTTGCTCTTCGACCAATACCATCGACACGGTCATCGGTGTCATAAAAACTACTATGTAGCACACGTAATATATCTAAAATAGAAACTGTTCCACACACAAGCCGAGTTCTTTTTATTTTTCTCTCGAATTTCAAATTTTACCAGGAAAATAACCCACGTTGTTCCCAAGAAAGTGGTTAAAAGGGGATTGAAATATATATTCTCATAACCTAGCTAAAGCTGCATAAAGTTAAGAAGCACTAATCCAAAACTGTTTTCTAGTAATTGAAATACGATTTGTAAGCATGTTTTCATAAAAACAGTACATTTCGCACACTCACCGAGAATCTGTCTTGCTTGAATGCAACTTTTCTCATGCTTTGTAAATAGTTGCTTCCTTAAACGGTATATTTTAGTTCAATTTATATTGATTGAGTTTAGCATAATTGAGTAAACCATAGAGTTGGATCTTTAGGCCAGTTTTACGGGCTTCAATAAAAACAAACTTAAAACTCGCTCGTGCTTCCGGTCGAGCTTAAGCTTCAACTTTGAGTTAGGGCTCTTTTCGGGCCGAACAGCCCAATTCTAATATTCAAGATACTCACCGCTAGTGTTGTGCATAATACATCCATAATGCTACACATTACATGATAATGAAATAAATGTTTCTTGTACGTATTCATAGCTTCGGCGAATATTTCAATATGACATAGCCAACATAAAGGTTAAATGAAACCGAAACCAGTGAGAGAAAATGCATGCAAGTTATATACAATTCACGATTTTTATTCATAGAACATATATCATCCATTCTAGAATATTATTTTTATAATTCCATTCTGAAGGATTATTTCTATAATTTGAAAAGCTTTATTGGAGAACAAATCTATCAAGATGAAATGAAAAAAAAGTTAAAAACTTTAATTGAAGGCTAAAACAATTCCTAGCAAGCAAAGTTTCAAAGATAACAGACTATTAAATTCATGGAACTTTGTAACAGCCCCGAATTGTATATGAAAAAGTTCGTAAAAATTTCATGTTAGGTCATGGGGCGGATTGGCACAGTGGATAGGGCTTCGCTTTATAAAAGAATTATTGCTAATTTATGATCCGCAGCCTCCGCGCCATAGGTGCTGTGCAATGCAGTCCTTACTCCCTACGGCCCCTTCGTCTCACTCCATCCTCCAAATATATGTGATCTCGTGTCTTGTAAAAATATGAATAAACAACCTTTAAAAACATCTTTAGCTTGCGGCTACCTTTATTTTTTGAGTGGAAAGACACGGACAGGTCTCTAAGAGATTATGAAAATAATTACAAACACCATATTATTAATAACACTTCATTGAAATACGTTTCTGAAAAAAATGTTTTGCAATGTAGCCTAAAACTTCCCAGGTGTGAAACAAAGGTAACGTGTCTTTTTTGTATTCTGGAACAGTCTCTAAGAATCTGACAGTACTCATAATTGTACCGTACTGTGTGGGAAAAAATGTAAGAAGTTTAAGCGAGTGGTAAAGATTTTAAGAAAATAGATGTGCTAGACAGCTAGAACGACTCGTTAGCCGCATATTTTAATTGCCCCAATACGTAATTACGTATTCAATGACGTGGATATATGCAACCATTTTATTCTTTACTGTTTTGTGTAAGATTTTTACTGATAGTGTGTGTTTATATATTTTGATGTTATTATTAATGAATGTTATTTAATTTACAAGTGTTTGATAACTGAAACTTCCTACGAGCATCGTGTGTAGGGCTCTTTGTCTTTGTTTCTCCTTGATATTATAACACGTAATATTCTGTACAATGGATATAAGCACTTGAGTTTGTTTTTACCTTCGTGAATTACTATAATACTGAGCAGCCATTGATATGTTTTGCTTGATTGTTAAAGAAACATTTATTTTCTAAGGTTAACTTCGTGAATTCTCGGAATAAACTATTTGTTGACGAGGTTAGCGATAGTTACCGTAACAGCCTATATGATATACGCTGCAATGTATGGTGAGCTCGCATGTTTTTCTTACTTACCAGGGAGCTCAGTTGTATCATATATCAAACCACAATTACCATTGAAGTAAATTTTTGGAAACTTGTCCGGGGATTCCGGATGGGCAAACGCAAAGTTTTACGAATAATTGGAAATTTAGAAGTTTTCTGGTTGGTATAGCTAGTACAGTTGTGAAATCTTCATTAATATAGCTGATGTTTGGTTTATCAATTGGAATATTACCATTTAACACATTTATTGGAGTGATAACTAGGTTATATTGATTAAAAAAGTCTAAGTCGTTTTTATTTGAAAGCTTTACAGTTTCAAATATATAGTCTATAAAAAACACAAACCCGCAGAGCGCGGTGGTATATGTAGGTTTCCGCAATTGCGTATTTGTCTTAATCTGGATATCATACAAAATAAAATTAGCACAATAATATTTTTTTGACAACAAACAAAAATTGCCCATCTCAACCATATAATGGTTTTCCAATTTTTCCACAGAAAGAGCGATTTTACAAATCTTACACAACACCGCATACTGCAGTCTTCTTTTTGTTTTGGACTATAGCACACTATTAGTTTCATAAAGCTAAGTGAGAGAAAAGTTCTCTAAAAGTTATCTCATTACTGCTTTCTACCATTTTTTTGAATGTAAAATTAATTGTAAGGCAAGTTTCCTAAAGTTTATGACTGTAATATCAAACGGCATATCATTAAAACAATTTTCAATACAAATGTTTTAATGTAGCCGAGAAACTCCCAAGACGAAAAACAGAAACGGGTTGTTTTTTTTTAATTCTGGAACAGTCTTTGAGAAACTGATAAAGCATAAAATTGTAGGGTCTGATGAATTTCAGCAAAACATTTGGTTTTGAAGACTTAACTGGGGAATTGAACAAATCTAAGAATAAATCATATATATTCCTAGAGTAGATACACTTTGTTGAGTTCAGCTATGCTATTAAGAATCATGGGTTTCATGGTGATGATTGACACAACAAATTGTCACTGTCAATTGGTTTATATAACGCAATTTTAGATTCGTTACTCAAAATTTCACTTTTTACAAGTATTTGTAGCCTATATAATATACGATGCAGAGTATGGTGTGCTCCCATCGGTGTTCGTATTTGCCAGGGAGTTCAGTTGCCTTATATGTCAAACCACAATTACGATTGAGGTAAATTTTTGGAAAGCCTGTCCGGGGATTCCGGATGGGCAACTTATCCTTAGTTCAGTATTTATCTAATGAAGACATCTCAATCGAAGTATTTGTGAAATGGTATTTTCGGCAAAAAGTTCCTGCTAGTGTAAAATATTATTTATTCAAACTAAAGGCGAATCTAATTGGTAATTTAAATTTTCGGAATCGGAAAAAGAAAAGAATTTTTCTGAACAGCTGGTTTTATGCCAAAAAGTTTGAGAACTTCTCGACGATATGGACAATCACAAAAGAAATAAATAACAGGATGTGCCACATTTGTAATAAGGTACAACGTATTCTTGATTAGCCGAGTAATAACCAATCCGAGCACATTTTCTTTCTCCATACTTGGAATTATAAAAAGAAACCCAACAAAAATGTGCCAGAAAAGCCAAATCACGTATATCTAAATGTTTTAAAGGCTACAATAAGTTCTTCGTGAAACTTCTATGTTGTTTTTAATTGAAGTAGAATCAAATCTGTTAAGTGTTGAAATCTTTGTGAATGAAAGTAAATAACAGATTTTGCATGGATTATAACAAAAAGTACGTTGTTTTTTAGGAATATAAATGGTGTATATTTCTTTAAAATATAGAAGACATTTTGCATGCTAAAGTGAACCGCGGGGACATTCTTGCTTTAGTAGATCATCGAAGGACTTTTTATTTTTATTTCAATTCTGACTAACAATAAGAGTAACACTTACCGTTAATGTAGAAAAACATTTCTATAGTTTTTTACGAAACTTTTTCGATTTTGAATTCATTCTTCCTCTTGAATCAGACTATACAAGTCTACACCAAGATTTAGGTTCATTTAGGACATCCTAATCATTTTCATACCATTTACTCAAATCTACATTTTTGACCTGATATTACCCCAATTAAAGATGTTTCATATTTCAAACGTTTGGTTATATAAGTCCAATTAGGTATTACTTGCTATACTGTCTGTATAATATGGGTGGGACTGGGATGCAGCATGGTTTCGGATTTTGGATCCAGCCGTTCGAAAACATTTTACCCACCTGGGCTCAATCCCAGTCCATTCTTGAAAATTTTTGCTGTGAGTTCATTCTCTGACGTTGGTGTCAAAATTTCAATGAAATTTAATTTTGTTATACATGTTCATATGGAAATTGCCACTGAAACAAACTTTTCCAAGTCAGCTACATGTTTTACGATATAAACATAGGGTGATTGTATTTCCGGCATAAAAACTATTTACACTTTGGAGAAAGTTCTATCTTGTTATTTTTATAGAATCTTAGATAATTTGTTAGTGCATTAGAATCATCTAGTGCAGATCTATTTATATACTTATTACGAGGAAATTATTTGAGATGAGCACGAGCAACTTTTAAAACTGTAGTACTAAATATCTAATTATAATTAAATTGTTAATATTCAGAATTTGTATCACATATAAGGGCTAAAAGATGTATCTGCTTATAAAATACACTGTACTGGTATTCTTGTCTTACATATTTATTGGAGTCCGCTTGTTTACAATTAGATGCCTTATATACAGTTGGGTGGAGACGGACAAAGGGACAAAGGCAGACGGACAAAGTTGAGGGGGCGGGGCAAGCCCGGCTTGCCCCGCCCCCTCAACTGCAGCTGCACAAAAGTAAGAAATATAACACTCAAAATACAAAGTATCGATGATTGGATATATAAAATGGGGTTAACTAAAAGTCATGGTCAGATTGACGAACAGGACATACACTTAGTATTATGTAAATAGATGTAGGGATGTGAACCGAGTTTATCGTTTTTTAATAACATCACCAAATAATGAACAAGTTCATTCACTATTGTAAATGTCCTGCTGCCTGGGAAAAACACAAAATTTCCTTTTCGCCAACTAGAAACAGTTATTTGCCAAAAAAAACATACACTATTCCCTTTGAACTTCTCGGCGCAACGTCCGATTAAAGGCACATAAAAAACACAAAAATGTTTGTCGATTCTTGAAAATGCGAGTTCACAGGGGTGCCTTCTTAAGGAATACTAAGAAAAATCACGTAAATACATGAAAAACACGAGCACCTTTTTGTGAAAGTACATGTTCTCTTCCTTATATAAGGATGATTGGGGGAACAGGATTTGCAGCTGTCGGTTGCTGGACAAACCCTGGAATGCCTGTCCCAATCCAAACAGAAAACATTTTCATGTGAATCTTATTAATCCAGCTAAAAGTAAAAGAACAATGTAGCACACCAGTGGTTCTCAATTTTAACCACAAAGTGCGCAAAACGCCAACCCCTGTCTGCTTGAGTATCATTGCGTTAATAGGTTTAAATAATCAGCAGATTAAGTTGCAACCCTTATCAAATTATCAAACACAATCTGAGCAGGGGCGGAATTTTTCGGGCCGGGCCAGGGCCTAAATTCTTTAAGTAGGGCCGACGCGGTGTTTTAAATATTCCACCCCAGAAAAATCAAAAAATCCCATCCCTTTTCTACAACTTATTCAGTCACATAAATTTGTAGTCATTTGTTGTTTCGACCACCAATAAGTTACTGAAATCCAACTGTACGTACTGGTGGAGGTCGAGACTGCATTCTTTGACTTTTCAATCTATTTTTGGCAATCGAATTGTGTACTAGAGTGTTTTAGTTCCTCAAAAAGTAAAATAACAACTACAATTTCAAGCTATTAGAGAGAGCACTCAAAAAACACATTTGTGATAAACTTGCAGAATCGGACTATTCCCTTTCTAATCTAGTCGTATTTATCACATTCAGAACTCAACTTAGAAATTATTTCACATAATGTTCACACGCTGGTTTTATTTTCTTAGCTCTATAAGGTTATTATTTAACAACTTTTCAGATGAATCCTCTATCTCTTGGCCTGCTTATCGTACTTATTTGTTTTATGGTTGCCGGTTCTCCAACCCCAGCCCTCAAATACGAAGAACAACTGCAGAAGCTACAGAAAATGTTTGCAGGTACGAAAAACATCAAAATTGGAACTTGTTCTCCAAATCTTTCCATCTTGGCGAAACTATTTTGAGCTACAATGGTTCTAGCAATCTCTGGGGCAGGAGTAAAACGCCTGTCTAATAATCTCTACTTATTGGCTTTCATAAATATATTTTGGTCCACACAAAAGGACGTTGTCACAAATTCAAACCCTAAATAAACTGGTTAACATAAAACTGGATGTTATTGTCTAAAGAATGGGAAATGTGTTCGTTAGTTTATTTCCTGCTTTCAGATATACGCTTCCCCATAAAGAGCAACAAACTTTTTTTCTGGACCTTTGGAGAGAACTGATCACCTAGTAAATCCAATACTGAGTTATGTTGATTAATAATGTAGTTATCCAGAATAAATGAATGTGAAGACTCAGAATTTTTCCCTAATACAAGCACTATGAACCTGATGATCTTCATATCAAGAACAAAACTTACTACTAATGTTTTAGCTTAATAACACAAAAATTTGAAATGCTCTTCCTGATAATAACAAAACATTGTTGCGTAGTATGGAAAGTTCCCCGAAAATTTAAACTATTTAAAGTTTCCAAAATAACGGTGCAGAGCGAGTACGATTAGCTATTTATACCTGTGTTGGCGGTCCAAATATTCTCTTGAAGCATACATGTCTAGATCTTCGTATTTTAGTGATATATTTTTCAAATTGTATGCAACTGCGGTTAGGGGCGAGACAACTCTTTGTCTCATCTCCCCAACCGTTAATAAGACTCATAAACATTTGGACTTCAAACAAATATGTAAGACAAGAAAGTTGGCCGAGAACACGTCCTATCAGGACTGTTGCGATTTTAGACGACATTTACGCTGCAAACGGAACGGAAAATTGGCTCTTATGCCTTTATGATAGTCTAAACCCTAATTCTGAGTAAATGCGAACAGTGCTTTCCACATTTAGTTTTAGTCACTGGAGTAGACCACATAACCAACATGCAAGTATTCCTTAAAAGTATCTTAACCATTGATTAACATGGTTGACGTCAAACACAGTTCAAAAAGTTTTTGTGAAGTAGACCATCTTTTTATAGACGATGTGATAAAAATTGTTTTAAAACTTCTGATTCGCATCTGGCACGCAGTTACATCTATGCAATGGAAACAATGTGGACAGATCATTTTATTCAAAATACAAATGCAGATTCTAAATTGTTATATTAATGTTGTTTGGCATGTTTATCTGGGAGTCAGAGGTCCTCAAATCACAGGAACAGTGTGGTATATTTTCAAATTATTGTGAAAAGGGACTGTGTTAACAGTGATGATTACTTTCTTAGCTGGTCGTAGCCATCTTCTAACAGATGGGTCGCTCAGAAGAAGTATCCAAATAGGGGTGCACGAGGCAATGTCATCGATCAGGTCTAAAACACTGATATTTTTAGCCTAAAACTCTAATTCACTTGCAATTTTTGTTTAAGCAATTATATGCATAAATAAGCTATTTAACCGAGGATTATATAACGGTGAAGTCAATAAATGTTATCTAGTGTGATTTATTGTTAAAATTAATGATCTTTGCTTGAGATTTTTTCTTTTTTAGATTAATGTTTTTGTTTTTAACGCTTGATTTCTACTGATGCAAGCACATATAAACGGTTATCATTTAAAAGAAAGGCCAAGCGCTACGTCATATATTTACTGGTTCTGCGATTCAAGAAAACAACTGATGTAACGTGTGCAAAGGCGAAGATTCACTGAGAAGAAGCTAAAAACAATCAACTTTGTATTGCAAATTTTTTGTACGGATACTTTTGCTTTATGGTCTTTGGACCCGTGCCGACTCTCCATAGCTGCAGAAAGCTAGCAAAACCAGCAGCTTACTTATCCTATATTTCGTGGGTCCAAAAAATATACCGCCGACATTTTGTAAAATATATGTGCAAATTCTCTCTTCTTAAGAAATTTAGTGGAAAGGTAGATGATAAGAACGATTGTTGGAAGAGCAAAGAACCACTGGTATACAACTTCCACAATAAACGGAAGGAAACTCGATTGGCATGAAGCGACCATGGATACCAATGCTTCGAGAAAATAAAGTTCCCAAATGACCTTCTTTAAATCATCGGTTACTAGTTTGTGCTATTAGTATAGTTGTATTAAATACAAGAAGTATATCGGTCAAACTGTTCAGTATCAGAAGAATACATACTATACGAACTAATACCTCACAAGGTATATACCGTTTCTTTAATTTTCCAAGAAAACCTTTGTCTGAGGTTTACTACTTTACAGCTAACTAATGCAGCTGATTCAACAGTTTCCTGAAGCAAAAACAAATGGGTATAATTTTGTAAGAACAATTTATTTGAAACTTATTCTTCTACAGTATTTTATTAGAACAGGGTAGGTGGAAAAACTGGGAGTTCATTAAACGCTGATATTTAAGTAGTATGGGTCGAAAAACATGTTATTTTCCAGTAAAACAGGTAATTTAATTTTTTCTTGATGTGATAGTAAAACAGACGCTTTCATCTTTGATCATAATTAGAAAAATTATATTCTGATGAGAATGTAAAGTTTCTATCAAGCAGTTAACATTGATTCTAAGTAACTAAGTAAATTGTGAAGAACGGACTTGGTAGTAAAACAGTAGCTAAAGAAACGTCAACTTTGCCGAATGTTTTATTTAAGACACGGTACACCCAAAAAGTAGTAAGCTACAGTAACCCTCAACGTGATCGAAGTTTTCAAAATACATTTAATGAAAAATGAAAACTAACTTACAAGAGTTATTTTGTCGGTCATGTTCATATATTTGTATTTCTATATTTGTGAATATATTTTCAAAATGAATAACATAGAAACATAAAATGAGCAACAGAATATTTAGTGTACCTTGCATTACTAAACAGTGTTTAGTAAACACGAATCTTTACTGACAAATAACTATTACCGTTGAATGACCTTGTACATATTGTTAATAAGCATAACGCATTGCACTGTTAAGTAACATTGCATAATTTGAATAAAACTTTATTTGCTAACTATTGTATATTCTATCATTTTGTTAGTTCCTTATTAATTTATTTCTGCTAATATGCAATACAGTAAGTTCATATAATAATCACGCTTATTTGTTTAATTGAGTGTATCCGGAAAACGAAAATGATAATAGATATCAAACTTTTCCAGAGAAAATCTTTAAGTACTGTATTAAACGGAAGATAAGACATATAGTATGGATTACATTAATATATTTTAGAAAGAGTACCTTGTAATTTTTGTGGAAAAGATGTGGCTTCTGGCCATTTTAAGGAACATTTGAAGCTTCACGAAAGAGAACGAAATTCTGGCATCACAATCAAGTGCGTTGATTGTGATGAAACATTTAATGTAAGTTAGTTAAATGAATGTTTTAGTCGCTAATTGATTTTAAGGTTTATGTAAAATATGAAATATTTGTTAGGATAAGTTGTGTTGGATCGAGCATCGTAGGAGAGAACATCCTGGTCTTAAGAAGAAGTTTGAGTGTGAAATCTGTGGAAGAAAGTATAAGACTAACGCATTAGTCACGGCACACTATGAAAAAGTACATGCAAGTTAGATGCTATTGAAATCGCACGCGGTCATTTGAATAAGGCAACTGAATGCGGCTGGTGACGTATTCATAATTGCAACTTTCTATTATTATTTTGTTTAATTAACATAACATAATAATTATTTTACAAACTTCACGATAATGTCAAAGCTCTGAAATGGCGCTTGGGGAGTTTAAACCCAGTCCCACATGTTGCGGAGTTCTAAAATTGGGCGACAGCTGTCCTATTTCCTACTTTAATCGTTTTTATTTCAGAGATTAAAACTGAGGACTGCGAGATTTGTGGCGAAAAACTGTTTAAGGGCCTGGTGAAAGAACACTCGAGAACACACAAAAAGCGAGCATTTGCTGAATTGAGAAAGTGCTACTACTGCGAAGAAAAACTACCGGTAGGTCGCTAAGTCAGCTTTTAATTGTTTAGTACCAACACGCGGCACGCTACTTGTGTCGAATATATTGATGTTATTGAAAATAGAATTGAACAACGGTTCTTTTAACCCAAGAAAACGAAAAGGAGTTCTTTAAAAGATTGTTTATTTTTATTCTACGAAACACAAGATCACGGATATTCGGAGGATGAAGTGAGACGAAGGAACCACAGGGAGCCAGGACTCCGTTGCACAGCACCTAGGGAGCTGAAGCGGCAGATCAGAAATTTACAAGAATTCTTTCTTCGGGGCTGATTCGAACCATTGACCTCGAGATTATGAGGCAAAGATCAACGTAATATTCATCTGAAATGTGTTTGAGTATATATTCGTAATGTAGTTTTATCAGAAATGAAACAACTGTTTCGATTTGCAGGATTCGTTGACGTTCAGATCACACATACACAGGAACCATGAAGAGCACATTCGTACTTTCCAACAAAAGAAAAGTTTAAAAAATTATCACAATTATAAATGTGGCGAATGCGATTACACAGAAACTTTGGTCCGTCTCGAAACTCATTACAGGCAAAAACATACTGCAGGTGGGTAATTGAAGCCAGATGACACCACGGTGTATTAATTAGCACATTTTCCTCCAAAATATGATGTTTTAATTGAAATAATGTCACAAAAGGAGTAAGTGCACGAACACGTGCCCCACTCACACGCGTTGCTGTACACGGTGGACTTTTTTCGAGAAACATCAATGTCAGTTATTGAAACTTTTCTGATAGACTGTTATTCAGAGGTGATAGCCTGGCCTGGCCTCATATTTTCCAGGTTTCACAGGCCAGGCCAGCAAAAGCCAGCTTGTCTTATAGCTCGCCACGCCCCCAAAAATCGATATTTTTTTAATGTTATTCGGTATATAAAAATAAAATATAATCATTATACAAGTACACAATGGTCAGATAAATATTGGAAAAAAAGTACTCGGACGGGATCGAACCCTGACCTCTTGATAATGTATTGTATCTTATGTTTAACAGTATATCAGAGCTTGCTTTTGCTGGCCTGGCCTGGCTTTTAAAGGCCTGGACAGCTCTGCTGTTATTGATTGCTACGGTACAGAAAAGACTTGAACTTGCCGAGGTGCCGCATTGAAGCAATACCGTAAACTTTCCTACTTTTCCTATTTTTCTTCACAAAAATAGACATTTCCCGTTCAGACCAAACGTATTTTGTCCTCAATAATAAAAATTTTAGGCGAAAGTGTGGAAAGAACTTTCCCATGCCGCTATTGTCCAGTCAAACTGTTTGATGCTCAGGAACAATCGGCGCATTCGAAATCCCATTTGGATTCAGAAGGAAACGTCGAATTTAAATGTCAGCAATGTTCAATAACATTTGACGTAGGTATTACTGTTGAAGTAAAAATCAGTGAAGTTCGTCTTAACACTTTAAAAATAGTTGTGTTCAGCATTCGGCATATGAGAATTTGGAAAAAATTGTTTATCGTTGAAATTCCTAAAGAGTGAGAGTTGAAAATGTTGCATTATAATAACATTTAACTCTAGAACCCAGAAACCTTCGCCATTCATTACCACGAACACTATGCAAAACGTCCATTTGTATGCGAATACTGTCCTAAAAGATTCGAAACTGCTTATTTATGCATAATGCACGAAATTTTATTTAGGGGAGTCATCTTATAAGAAAATAGAGGCTTCCGAAGGTCTGACAATGGATGAGAAAAAACAAATTGAACTTCAAGGGTGGACAGAAATGTTGGCACCTGGCCCGGAACGAAATGAAACTCATGAACTAGCTTATATTTGCAAGGAGTGCGGAGAAAAATGTTTTGGAAACAAGAAATGGCAGAAACATTTGAATAAACATGGAGGCAAGACGAATTGCGAAACATTTTATCACTATATCTTTTCTTTCTAGATTTAAAATTTGCTTGTGACCAATGTGATTTCCGCGCTCTAACTCTAAAACGTTTGAATGATCACAGAGTTATGCACAGTGGTAAGAAATATACAAGTTTTTACGGAAAGGCTAAATACATAATAAAGTATATATGAGATGTTAGTTTGAAACAATTATATGCATTGATGTTAAACCTTCAACAATTCAGTTATTTTTAAAGTTTAAATGTTTACTAATTCCGTCGGTTTAATACCATTCTGTATAGAAAATGCAAATCTACAAATAAATTTAACATACTTTCATTCAGACGATCGCCCTTTTGTTTGCGAACACTGTGGACATGCATCCAAGTGTCTAACTTCATTTCGTTGCCATGTACAAGTTCATGAGAAGAAGAAACAATGCAAGTGCGAAGAGTGTGAGCAGGAGTTTCAGGTAAATTAATGTAAACATAATTGTTATTGGTAAACCAAACTAATCGCTGCACATCTAGAAATAAGACTCATATTAGAGTTGTTAAACTTGAACTGGAACAACTTGTGATTTCAAATTGAGCGTTCCAAAATGTGATTATTTGTAAAAACACTTTTTACTGAAATTCAACCGAAAGACTTGAGATTAGCTGGAAAACATGAAATTTCTAAACTTGGAAAATATGAACTATATTAATAACTCGCTCACCATTGCTGGATGAGTATACTTACAAATTACATACAAAAAATGCGCATGGTGGTCGTTATAAATGCTCTTTCTGTGAAAGGAAGTTTATCTCAATGGAGGAGAGGATTCAGCATGAACAAATCTCGCATCCAGAGGTAGCCAACTATGCTAAGCACTATATTTTTCTTATATTCTTAGAAACTCAAACAGCAATGTAATATACGTGGAGAAAAATTCAAGGGAGCCTTTGCTTTGGGTCTTCATATGCTATTACACGAACCTAGAGAGGAGAGCAAAAGTGTCCAGTGTGCAAACAGGAATTTCCGGTATGTTTTTACGTCTAGGTTATTGGAATTAACTACAATTTCTACCATAATCAACACCCAAATATATTGGTTCTAGGATGAATTCAGTTTGAATGCCCATGCAAATGCGGAACACGATGGACGGCGATATGCATGCAATATTTGTGGTTTTATATTTCGAAGTAAAAAGGAGCTTAGAGAACACAGCAGTGCAGTTCACAAAGGTGATATAGGAAACATTCTATTTTATTGTTTTTGTTGTAAAAACTACCTGATACATGCATATCTGGCTCGCCCTAAGGCTACGGTACAAAGCAAATTCCATTTCCATTGTAAAGGAACTTTAAAATGGGAACATAGTCCTTCAATCCCCCTGTCTCCGTTGGCGAGCCGTGCACACTTGTGGTATCACAGGTAATCAGACTTATGGCGAGATCGGAATTAAAAAAGATAGATTATCTTGAAAGGGATTCGGTATTGAAATTTTTTGAGAGAAAACACTATAACTATATAATGCTTGCTTTAGCAAGTTGGGTACATCGTTTAGTTTTAGAGAGAATACCTTCAATTCACGATATCTTGTCCGATGGGCTTTCTACAAAAGATCGGCAATATTTCCAAATGCGTGGCTGGTTGGACATGCTAACTCCGAATTTAGAGAGAAATGAAAAAAATGAACTGGCCTTTATCTGCAAATATTGTAATAAGAAAATATATGGAAAGAATCATTTTAAGAAGCATTTGTTCACCCATGGAGGTACGAATAATGACAACTTTTTAGCAATTTTAAGCAATTATCTTGTTTATTATATAAATTTAGAAGCCAAGCTCAAGTGTAAAATTTGTACTTTTTGTACGGATTTCCAATCGGTGATGGAAACACATATGGAGAAACATGGTATGTTGATATTTAATCAAATACTAAAAATAGGTCATAGCTTTTTTAATTGTTGTAAAATTTGTTTTCATAGTTCGTTCAAAACAGACACCGTAAGCGCAGTATGTGCATGGCGCTGAATTCATGTAGAGGGCATTTTTGATAATGGTTGTTTTAGAATCAACGATTATTCACCGTACTTATTTAGATAACAATGATAGAGGCTTCGTTTGTAAAGACTGCGGAATCTCGTTTAACAGTCAGATTGGGCTAACTTTGCATATTAAAGTGCACAAGAAGGGAGAAAAAGACAGAAGCATTATTATGAAGAGCATGACTACGGTGAATTCCAAACCGTCAACTGAGCTAACTGCACTGCCTATGTCCGCAGCATCATCCAAAGAATTGCTTAGAAATAGGAAAAGTTGCTGTATTATTTGGACACAGGTAGGTCAAACTTCTTTTATTCCTATACTCATTCTACCAAACTTCGATGAGATTAACTTGACTTTTTAAGTAAAAGGAAACCTCAATAACATGATAAAGATATGTATTATATTTGACGCTTTACGAAAATTTATTCAAAGTATTTGTTATTAGCAGAACATGAACTTAATACAATACAATACAACACAATAATTTATTCCAATAATCGTAATATCATATGAGATTTCATATGCGTTTTGTGATCATTTTCTTATATTCGCTCGGTTCACTTCTTGCTATTGTGGCCAAGGTTATCCCAATTCTTCCAGAGTTGTTGGTGAACTTAATGTTTATGATAGTAATTAGCATTTTTCAGAAAATTGAACAAGATCTTCTTACATTGGCTGCATTAAACCCCACAAGATGTTATATCTGCGTTACGGGATTCGATTCTAATTCGGCATTAGTGAACAGAAAAACAAGGCAATTATTTGCAAAGGGGCATAGATGAATACACAAATTATTACTAGCAATATTTAAAAAAAATATAGCAATAGTTCTAAAAGTTTCAATCTTTAGTAATACCGTAGATGATTCGATAAGCTATCTCTTATTGCAAATCAGTTTATTTGTATTCTGCATTATCTGGTTAGAGACTAAATGTAATACATATTTTATTTTTAGGTCAAGATTATCCTTAAGTCCAAATACAAGGAAAGATCAGAGTTAACCGTCTACGCAGCGAATGATGTACAAATCGACCAAGAATTCGATTCTCTCTCAAATTTTGTAGAAGCCCTGCGAATTCCTTCTGAGGCCACGGAAGTTGTTAACTTTACACGTGAAAATAGTAAAAGTAAGCGATAAAATTTTATTATTTTATTTTTGTTAATATTCGGTTTTCACCATCTTTGGGAGCGCTTAGTTTTGTGATCGGTTTTTGGAGCATCTTAATCATATAAATATCTAGATTTATTAAATTGTAGTTATTAGATACAAAAATTAACAATACATATTATTTAAGCTAACGTGATGTTATCGCAAGATGGTAAATATCGATTGATTGTATGTAACTCTATGTGTGAATCTAGTGGACTTCAATCGGAGTGAGCATATGTGTTGTCTTTTGTTGTTGTATAATTATAAAATGTTTTGAAGTTTCTTCTACTCAGGTATCTCTAATTTTTCTCAAATTTCATGATAATATGATAATATTTCATGGAATAACAAAACAGAATGAGTCCTATTAGAGTGCGTTTTGGAGTTTCTATCATTTGGTTGCTATATTCTAACACTTGAAGAGTTTCATTTGTTCCCCGCGCCCGACTGTGAATATATACGAGAAAAGGAATACCTTACTATTAGCCCTAAGCACCAGTAACCATTAAATAACAATATTTTTGCAATATAACAGGGAACATTCACTTTTTCATACGATTCCCAAGATGATTCAGAAAACTATTAGATGAAACCGTCGAGCATATTCGGTTTCCCACTGCCATCTAACTTATGGTGCTCTTTTCAGGAATGTTCAAGCCCGCTTATAAGCCGAGCCCGAAAGGAGACGAGGCGACCCCCAAGAACAGCTTCTATTAATTCTACTTATCTGTTTATGTTATTCCATTAAATATCTTATATTATTCTGGTTATTTTCCTTTCGTAACGGTCCACAATTTGAACTTTAAAATAAAAGTCAAAGACCAACTTGTTTTGGTTTGCTCTTTTTCACTGCGAAAACTTTTAATTTTCCATCTTTTACTGAAATCAATATTATATAACAATATAAATTTTATAGTGTTGGTGTGTTAAATGTAATCCTGCAAAGTTTCTTTACTTTGGAATTTTAATTCCCATATTAACACAAATATTGAATTCCCAACAACGCATTCTAACATTTCGTAAACTATAAAAGCGTGTCTACTTTGGTTTTATTTCATTCCATCATCTAGTTTTGTTTAACTTCACTTTAACATATTGCCCTAGACCTAACTTGGTTTTTGTTGGGTCCGAACAAGGGTCGAGTTAAATAATAGTATCTTTGTTTCACGTCTCTTTAAGCAACATGTGCTCAACTAGTGTTCCCAATATGCTTTTGTTAATCAAATTCTTTTAGTTAATTATACTTAGTCTTTCTTATGGTTATATTAAACTTTTTATCAATACGATTATTGAATAAACTATTATTATATCACTTTATTTTGTCAGAATGCGTTTCTTCATGTTGCTGGTTGCCTTCTTTGCTATGTTTGGTACTGTATCGGCTATATGTGAAGTTTACAACGTAAACCAAGTCAGGGACTGCCAAGATCATTGCACAGGAATGGTGAGTGTAGCTTTCCAACTTATGTTGACCTACATTGATATGAGTGATTGAAGGATAAGTTATCCATGCGTTTTAGTCCAAAACATATTTAAGTATAAAAATCCAAAAACTGAAGATGATTTACCAAAGCATTAACAAATGCATATTGAATTAAAGGAAAATAGCGGCTAGATACAGAGTAATAATACAAAATGATGAATACAAATTATAGTTGTTATATGGAATATGAATCGTAGAGTGCTTTATAATTGGGTATTCTAACTAGTATACAATACAGAAAGAAAAAGTTGTGAAAAGTTAATTAGATAATCAATAAAGGGTAACTACTCTAAAAATATTATAATTTAGTTTGTTACAGGGATATTCCAGTGGCGAATGTAAGTCAATAGTTTTCGGCTCTAGCTGCCACTGCTCTATTTAAAGATTTAATGCACATAAGTTTGATTGAATAAATACTTGGTGAAGTAAAGTTGAGAATATACGATTTACATATAAAACGTCGTATGAGACATGCAAACGTTCACTACTGCTGTATTGTATCACGGTATAGCCTTTTGCAAATTGTATTTGATGATGATGAAGAATGTTTATTTACCGCTAAGTTATTACAAGGCAAAATAATAATACATTTGAAAACTAAATAGAAAATAACTTAGATGAATGGGGGAGAGTGGATCAAACTATGGCCGCACTCTTTTCAAATGGTTCCGTTATTTCAAATCCTAAAACATTCCTGATCTTGTTCTTTTTATCATATGAAAAAGTTCCTCCCCCCTTCCATCCTCCAAATATCTGTGATCTCGTGTTTCGTAAAATATGAATAAACAAAAATTTTAACATTTTGCAATAGTCAGCAATTGCCAACATGAGTAATATTGTGTAGAACTTAGAGAATTTGTTTTCAGTAACTAGCTGAAATATTTTGCTGTTATATATAACTGCCGAGAATACAAACAGAAATATAGGTTCTCTTCGAGCTTTCGTTGCATGTATTCGTGTATTTCATGTTATTCTCGCCTAACGAGATAACATGTTTGTTTGTTGA
>JAQGAV010001504.1:0-20472 GCA_034691345.1 Phasmarhabditis papillosa
TATATATATATATATTTATATATATATATATATATATATATATATATATATATATAAACTATATATTCGTTCATACTCTCGAATAAGAACGACTATCGTCATTCTTAACTTGGCAATGCTGGCTAAAACGGTTAATTTCGTTCTATTTATACTCTATTTGACGTCATAGTCACGCTTGTAAGCGCAGTAAGAGCGAAAAAACAACTTGGAGAGTTTATAGTGGAATTAAGGATGAATGTGGAACTATGGAAGTTAAAAGGCTGTTCATTTACAAAACTGTAGCCTGTATCCAATATTGCATACTAGTACATTTACTTCATTTTGAGTTCCATGTTGAGCTACAGTACCCTGATAACAAATCTCACATGATGGCATAAACAATCCTATAAACACGCAAGTAACACTCAATTGTTATTCTCGGCGCAGACTATAGTATCATTCCATATTTAAGAATGCTGTAGTTTTAGACGCTAACAGTAGGATATAAAATACTTTTGAATGAAAAGTTGAATCATATCTCACCAGTCTTTTTGTACAAAGAGAGTTTCCACGTGGGTGGGCTGACTAGTTCAACGACAGCGTCTATTATTTATCTATTACAGTTAAAGGTCTGAGAACACCACGTGACTCCTGGCACGAACATTCAAAAGATCAGATGGGAGGCTGCCGTGTGACTTGTCAACTACTTCCTAAACTGAAAGTATCAAATACCTATTGAAAGACTGTGGCATCGGGAACTAAACGGGCATGTTATGCTTCAAAATCTAGACTGCATCGCGTCTCATGGTGAAAAAACACTGTTTCCGTACAATAACATGCCAAATAGTCTGTTTCAATCATTCAAAAGATAATGCTTATATAAATTACTAAACTAAACTGCGTTCAGAGATTGTATTTCTAGAGTAATGTAGTCTCTTTATTCTATAATTTTGTTGTTCAGATAATATATATAAATTTGTTAATATAAAATAAAGTTGAAAATTAATATCCGGATACAGAAATGACACTCTAACTTATAACGTTAATTTGTCTGGCATTTAAGGGCCGGCTGGGCCCATTCCTGAAAAGTAACGGCCGTGCCGACTTATACGCAGCCCTGACCGACAGTTGTGTCTTTCACTAAAAAATATATAGGAACGCATTATCTTCGTATTCCCCAATACTCACCTTATGCAACCCATTAGTTTATTTTCCCAGTGTTTCGTTTTGGTTCGGAGTAGCCAATTTCTGTTCGGTAACATATATTTGTTATTTGTTTCAGTCACGGGTGGGAAAGGGCCGGCCCCGGCTCACCCGAGAAGTTCTCACCCCTAGTCTGAGCAATCAATTTTTCCGTAAGCCTGGCTCACCAAAGGTCTATTAATCCACTGGGACTGAGTTCTATAACTCACTCTTACTCGGAGGGTTTCTGGCAAATTGCTCTAAGAAGATTTAATAAACTTGCAGTTCGTACAATAACCTCTTGCAAGCGATTAGTCCACCGACTATATACAATTTGAAATCGAAATCGGCGTCTTCGGCAAGTGCGATACTAAGCGCAGGCACAGGCACGCTAAAACACACCAAAATAGCGATAATACATATTTTCTACAATTAAACCAAACAAACTATATATTTTCTACCTCTGTGTGGTTAGCTTTTTTATTTAGATGCTATAAATGGGAATGGTTCAAGGCAAATATTTTCAAAATGGTAGGTAGTCCTTAATATTCATATGCTTATTCAGTGTATAATGTTGTGTCCCCTTCCGCAAGAAAGACTGTTTTGCAACTCTACACATGTCGTTTCACCACCTGACAGTCCCTTCCATAATATTTCCATAATTCCATATGACATATAATATGATAATTGTTCGGTTCGTCCTCGGTTTCACGTCATACACTTAGATTCTTCGTACTGTTTTACACTCAAAGAGAGAAATCAGATAAGACTTTCATTAAATAGTTCAGCCCCAAATAAGAAGTGAAGTACCAACTTTGGTAAAACATCCTTTAGTGAAAAATTCAACTCAAAGACTACCAAAAATACGAAGTGTGAGTAGTTGCCACCAGAAATCTGGAACAGAAAAATGACGACGGTCAAACTGAAATTTTACATGTGCCCAATGTATAGTTAGCACATCTTCGCTCATTGTTACTCACAGGCAATCTTCATAGTGAGGGTGAGACTTATTGTTCGAGACCTCTAGTTCACCTCAGCAATATGAAACGAGGTGATTGAATGAATATATAGTACGTAGCTGCCCCAACTGTATATTTAATACATACAAACAAAATATTGTACATCTAAAAATACCGACATTAGTACAATTCATATTCCAAGCGAAGGAGCTGAACGGGCGAATATCTTGAAAGAAAAATAAAGCTGTTGAACATGATAAAATGGAATGCTCAAAATTCTACCGCCTGGATAGTTTGCTGTGTAATAACTCCAGTAGATAACATATCTATAGCATATATGAACATTAAATTGGACACCAGACTATTAATCACTAAATCTTGAACAACTTGAAAACCCATAATACAATTTTGAACAAAATAAAACAATCAGATCGACAAACAATATTTAATAAAGCAAAAATAAAACACAACAAACCTATGTAACAGTAAAAACAATTTATATATTTTATACCTATAACTAGCAAGAGCTAATATTTTCTGTAGGTGAACTGGGGATGGGTCTTGACTGTGAGTGCTTCTGGTTCGATTGGATCGGCCTTCCATTTGCTATATACCTAAACAGAATTAATTTACCGCGGTAAATAGGCAATAAGATAGTTTCTCGCATAAAGAAAAAGAGGAGGCAGGAACCTCCTTGTGACTGCATGGAAAATATGAGAAAGTAAAACAAACTCAGTTGCTTTGATCAAAAATAACAGCTCAGAAAATATACCTGATAAACATTGTGTCCCATAGTTTCAGTATCCCATAGTTCGGCACCACGCGGTAAACGTCTATTTACTCCGCGTTTCAAACCTTAAAAAGTAACTAAATTTATATAGAAAACGATTAATGGCCAAGCAGTTTGTATCTCACTAACAGAAGCTCAACAATCAGAGTAACTTCAAGAGGATAACAAAATGAAGTGCGGTACTTGAATTCCCAGCTTTACTATGAAAATACTTGCCTGATCGATAATCTCCTCCGACTGCCATTTCTTCAATCATCGATAAAACTTGGTGGCGAGTCTTCCATGATACACGCTTCTTACGATGCCTCAGCCAAGCGTATCTAAAGGTATTGTAATATCCTTTGCTCAGTAGCTTGTACCTACTCTCCAACTACAAATGGATCGCATTCAGTGTACGTTCGCTGCAGGAAGTATTTGATATCTGGGTTGTTGCTCCTGCAAGAAATGGATAGACAGTAAAAACCAAATATGGAACCTAATAATTGGTAGATATTCCTCTACAAACTGTTCCATTCCCTCACTCTTCAGTGAGCTTTGTGTCCAACTGAGTCGAAGTGCCGCGAAATTTGGCACAAATCGGATGGCCGCGGCAGATATGGCGTTCTGCGGAGCCATGATGAGATTGGCCCCAATCGACATCTGATAAGGCAACATTACAAACATATGGAAACACAAATGTAGTTTGTATAATACATTGGTCACCATTAGAAGCGAATTTTGTTGCCATACCAAACCACCTACCCAGCTCCATAAGTAACTTCTTCAGGTATGTTGGGTACGTGGATAAACCGTAATGTTATTCTAGAAAGGAGTAAAACGGGCAGTAATTTATTAAATGAACATATTGACAACAGTACATAATCAGAGATGCGGAAAGACAAGATAAAGACGAGGAAAATATTGCAAATAATCAAGGCAAAGGAAACACAACTAGGAAATAATATGGGAACAATCGAGACAAATAAATTATCACAACAATTAACTAACAATTCAGTACTTACTCATTATTGGCCTCTCGAATTTTCAGGTATTCCATTGTGTCATCTGGTAATTCTTCGGCAAGCTCCTTCAGCAGAGAGGCACGGAACTTCTTGTACATTTCCGTCTTACCATTCACCTAAATTCAACAACGCAGTCATTAGTAAGACCTGGAGTAACGTACCTCTTTATTTTTCTGTACTGTTCTTTCCAGCATCTCTTTGGTGTAGAGGTTAGGATTCTTGCCCTGGTCCAGAACATCCAACAGTTCGAGAGGAATTCGAACATCGTTGAACTGTGACCGCATCTGGTCAAGCTCCTAGAAATAAAAGTAAAAATGCTAAACGGAAAAAAAAACTAACCTGAAGTCCTGACACCATTGTATTTATTTTCTGCTCCAGATTTTGTTTACTTTTGATGTGGTAGTCGCTGGCGATAACACCCAAGTGCCGGGTATTCTCCTGAAGCCGATAAAATTGCGAATTGATTAATATATGTTGGGGGAAACCATCAAACTTGAAGATAATGATGTTGGATAATAATTGACAGCATCTCTCAATTGATATCATAATTGTAAAAGAAATACTGTTCCATTATAGAAAATGTACTTTCCCTCAGCAATATAAATTCGGTAATGATAACGATTCGATGTTCCTTTTATGCCAATATCCCATGGTTCGGCAATGATCGATTGTAGCCTATGATTACCTGGAACATTTCCAAGGTGCGTTCCAAACCATTGAAGCGAGTCTCGGCATCAACGACCTGAGGAGGCGGCAAGTTATTTCGATCCATTTCTAAATACCAAGATAAGATCGCATATAACTAACATCACTTACTAGAGATCCTTGAATTTATCTTCTTCTGAGCCCAAATATTCCTTGCGGATTTCGGCTAGATCGACGTCGAAGGGCCTGTTGCTAACTAGCCGCTGTAACAACTTGATTAATGAAACGATGCGAACCTAAAACTGACTTCTTCAACGCACTCTCTGTAAATTTCGTGCAGCCGCTCACAGGGATTGACCGCGTGGAGATGACGATAGTTTGGAGAGACGAATTTCTGGAAGAAATCGGCAAAACACTTGTCGTATATCTGAAAATTGAGATATAAGTCTATAACATACATAAATTTGCTAACCTGTTTAAGTTTATCACACTCTGGAAAAATACTTTGCATCTGACGATCGCTCATCACACGAAAATTTCATCAGTGAGAGTACGCTGCAAAGTGAAACTGTAGTTTTATAATAACTATAATAAGATTCAAACTACCAACTGAATTACAGAACAATGTAAAACATGATAAAACAATGTGACAAAACTATACTCTAGCTTTCCATTTTTGGAAAAAGTCTTCACTTTTTGAAATCAAAATTAGCCCAACCGTACGCAAGCAGCGAAACACAAAAATAATCACAGTGTTATTATCCATTTTGAACTATCAAAATGGAGGATCCTCAAAGCTTAAGTTTCGAAGCTTTCAAACTTAGATGTTTAAAATTTTATTATGTTATTTTATTTTTACAAAATATATCTACTTAGCTCTGCAATCAATAAACTTGGCAACTCTTAGCATTGTTGCCGCCAGACCCTCGTTTGCCTCTTGTAACCTTGACTGATTAGATGAGACAATAAATGATGCCAGGGATTTTGATTGCGCGTCGTTTTTTTTATGGTTTCCACCAACTAGATTGACAAGCAACAAATGAGAAGTTATCATTTATATCCTTAACATTAGTTGCAATATCAATAGTGGGCAATCGAAATAGCTGCATCGGTTTTGGATTCATGCATGAGGAAGTCTTGAATATTCAATATTAACCATGACTTGTGATATACGTCAGTCCGAAAATAGCTTGCGTGCAGTAAGATGTGATTTGTTAAAAGTAAATTGATTTAAGTGTTATGTGGCATATACGTCTATGATATTTTCAATATTTTCAAAAGCATTATTCTTTCTTGTTTACGTCAATTCTAACTTATGTGATTCTGCCCCTTTTCTCATACACTCATCTTTTTTCATTGGGCAGTATCTCAATATGCCATCTCAGTACTTGTGGAGTTTTCATCTTTTTACGTGGGACTCCCAGAGAGCAGAGCCGTCAAAATCGAAATTATTTTGTAGGTGGTTACAAAATTCTCATTTCAAATTAGTTCTTTTTTGGCCAGTTCTTTTCTGGGAGCTCCCTTTGTAAAACCCACTTTGGTTAGTGTACCTTCTGAATCTCTTTTGAACTACAACCTATTCTAATCCTATTTTCATATTTATTTTTGTGGGGAGTACGAGGTGAAGCTTCTAGCTACTGCAGACCATCCAACTTGGGCCCGGGCCCGGCCCGACCCGGCCCGGCCCGGGCGGGCCCTGAGGGTAAAAATCAATAAATAAATATATATATTTTTTTTAATTTTACTTTAAAAAATAATTTTTTTTTTCTAGGAAGCATTACAAATCGATATATGTAGGTAGTACTAATTTCCAGATGTTGTTTTTTGCCATAGACTATCTTTTCGTTCATCCATTTCCATAAAGTTCACCGAAGTGTATATTTTTATTGCTTTTTGACTCTCATATTGGGCCCGGCCCGAGCCCGCCCAGGCCTAAGGCGGGCCCGGGCCGGCCCGCTTGGAGGTCTGAGCTACTGGACTACGCATCTTGCTATCAATAATAAAAACACATCAATTCAATCTTCATATACAAGTAGTATTCAAAAAGTTTTCACTGCAATTCAGTCAATACGAATATTCGATGTAAGCAAAACACAGGAAATGACTCCATTAATAGAATCTATTAGTTAAAATAGGGGAAAGTATCACAGCTTACAAACAAAACTATAAATTATGCTATGAACAGGCAAATACGGACTAAAAACTACAAATTTATAGGTAGGCAATGCGTATAAATGTATATAAATGCGTATAATATACACAATAAGGGAAATATAGTCAGTTCTCGAAACGAAGACCCCAGCGCGGCATCATATTACCCGGGGTGACATAAAAACTTTAAAGGAAGTTGTTGTTATAATTATTGTTTAATTATAATTATTATAATAAAACACCTAAAGAGTTGTATAACACAGCGGCAATACTTTGCTTCGCCAGTGGTCTATGTCTTGGTGAAGACTATATTAAGGATATAATTATAATAATAATAATATTTCGTTTGGAGAATTACCCAATATTAGAATGGTTCAAAGTAAAACATCATAATTAGTACAGCCTTGGCCGATTTGGTTTAGCCAAATCGACGCGGCCCTAAGATCAGAAGAGAATGGGTAGAAGCGTCACCGGATTGACGATATTAACTGAGATGACAGGGTGGATTTAGCGGAAGAAGTCGTCGCTAAATGGATCAGAAGTAGCGGTCACGGCTGGAGCGCGGTTGCCGGAGCTGATCGAGTTCAGAGAGGCCTGGAAGGTGGAGGTTTAAGAAAGTGGATCAACAAAATTGTAAAAACTAGAAGGGGTAGGATGGACCGGCCCGTAGTGCAAAATAAAATGTTTGCCATAGATGGCGGCCGGTTGTTGGCTGGTAAATCCAAATATTTTGATAAAATTTACATAAAGTATTGGAATGTTCTTCATGAAACGTGTAGGGAAAAATTCAGCGGAGAACGTTTTGTAAAGACGATTTTAGTGTCCATCTTTTGCCGCCTGTGGCCCAAATATGTTTAACCATTATATTAACCAAAATTATTTGGGATTCTGATACTACCCTTGAAGCTTGGCTAATGATACCATAGTTTCTTCAGTCCAAGGTAAATAACAATTTTGTGAAATATGTCTAATAAATGTAAACTTTATTGAATAACTGGAGGTTTTATTGAAGATTATATTTATTTGTTGGATATTACCTTTGGTGGGTTAATAATATGGTCAAATGGGTTCTTCTTAGTCTCAGATGGTCCAACAATAGAGTCCATATCAACAAGTTTAGAGAAGGCTTCTTCCAAAGAGGTTACTCTCTTGCCAGACTCATTCCATCGCATATCGTTCTTGGGTTGACTGAAATTGACATATAACAAAAGGCAAAAGAATAAGCAAAATTTCTAATTAATTTTGAGCTTTTTCTGCTTTTTTGGGCAGGGATCGCTGAATAAGGAGCCACTGATCTGAATCCAATGCCATTCTCTCATCGAGCCGAAGAGTTTACTTGACGTCAAAAAGTTACTATTATTGTAGATTCAGGTTATGAGGCGAGGGTCCAGGGATTGAAATCCTCCCGTAAGCATTTAATTTTGCTATTTTTTATGAGTTCATCATGGTGATAAAACACTATATCAAAAGAAAATTTACAAAAATTCCTAAAATTGATTTTGCCAGTGCATTGTATACTCCCTGCCGGGTTGGGCCTTGAAATTTCTTCACCAGGTCGGCTCGGCCCGAAGCCCGGCCGATCTCGGACTTTCGTGAGAGTTCTGTTTCCACTACTGCTTATTTTGAAGGAGTCAACTAACTTAAACTAATTGTTCAGCTCACCTATCAAAAGCAGCAAATCCATGGTTTTGTGGTCCTACATTCTCGTTTACTCCCCAGTCTACAGCCGGTGCTTTAGTAACAACTCCTCGAACATCAAATGGATCACTCATTGTGCTAGGAGCCATCATGGTAGCCGGAGCGAAGGGGTTACTGGTCTAGAAGGAATGCAACTAGGAGGATTAATCATATTACAAAAGCATTATACTTCAGCAACTTCAATGTTACGCAGAGATTTTCGTTAGAATTTTCAGTTCTGTGCGGTCTAAAACATCTTAATGCATATTTATAGTCGAAGTAAAAGGTAAAGGGCGGAGTTAAAAACCCTAAAGCAGCCCTTTCCTCACGGCTCGCCACGCCCTAAGGCAACGGCAGAGCAAATTCAAAATTGCTAAATCTTGATGATCATACCCTGGCTTATTTTGATAAATAATTTCTGTTAATTTATATATAATTAGAAAGTCCATAGCTCATTCGATGCAAATGAGTTGTTCCGAGGTATTTGGTTAAAGCTTTTCAGAGAAAAATTTACTTTAATTATAAAATGAGAACTACTCTACATAGAACTTGAGTTGGTTTCACCTTTACATTGAACGAATTGTAAAACTATTAATTCACTAACCGAAAAAGTTTGTTGTTGAGGCTGTTGAACTGGCATCTGTGCAAACATATTAGGCTGAACCTGGAGTGGTTGGAAGACTGGCTGGCTCATCGGTTGTGGCATCGGTGGCTGGGCCCACGCCTGTTGTTGGTTCTGCATTTGTGGTGCGGTGAATGCTGGTGGAGGTGGAAGATGACTGAAGTTAGCGGCAAATACGTCCTGTTGTGGGATTGGCGGAGCCTGGAAGGACGGAGCCGAAAATGAGTTTGAGGTAGACGACTGGTTCATATAGGAGGCGCTGTTGGTGGGCGAGACCTGAAATTGTAGGTTAGTTTTTTTCAATCATGTTTTCGGAACTTTCTGAATCGAACGTTGGTCAGTCGCCAAAACTTGCAATATTATGATTGGAGTGTGTTCCATTTGAAAAATGCAAAAACAAAGTTTATTCACAACATTTATATAAGACTGGTTACTACTCTTAAACTTAGCATCGAAGTACTGTTTATGTCTTTTTTGTAAAAATATTTGTCAAGTGTTCACAAAATTCCGAAGCGAAACTCACGTTAGAGTTGAAGCTGTCATTGAATGGATCAGAGAAGGGTGTGGCTCCGAAAGGATCAGTGGGAATCTGTTGTAGCTGCTGGACACCTTGCTCGATGTTGTGGAGCTCAGTCTCCAGATCCAGTAGATCTGCGACGATAACCGCCGACTTTTCAGCTTCCTAAAAAATATTTATGTCCCATAACTGATGGTAATCAATGTTTTTCAAAGCTTCTATATGGGGTAGGGTTGTCGAAAAGTTTAGTTTGGCTGTTTCAACTTGAGTAAGCTATAGTCAATTGTTCTTTAAAATCCTTGAGTTAAATGATCTTAATGTCTTTCAAGTCCATTTCAATTAATAGAACAAATATTGGTGAAAAGAAATCAACAAGTTCCTTAAACTGGGAGTGAACCAATTATATTCCTACAATTAGATATGTTTCTATAGTCTGCGCCAGAGTAATGATGGGGTGTAATGAAATCAACGCTCGCCTGAGCCCATTTTGCGGCACCGCGCCAGAATCAGGCGGCTACTCGCCTTTCATTATTATACTTTGCAAGTATGCTCTTCCTAAAAATCGCAAGTGACACTCCATTATTACTCTCGGCGCTGACTATACTCTTATATTAGTCTTTTTAAAGAGAAAAGGTCTTTAAACCATCTAACACGGTTTTCTTTACTTTAGAATTGGAGTATACCTGTGGGTTTTCAGTCTGTTGTTGTTTTACTTGTTCTATTTGTTTTTTCTTCATCTCAAATACTACTTGGAACATATCCCTAATGGCCAACACTGCCTGGTCCGCCGCCTGTGCGGTCTTGATTCCATAGAACTTGTACTTTTCTAAAATTCAAAGCTATAAAATTAAACTTTATTATGTGGCGGCAAAGTTTTTGTTTTCGCAAAACGTTTAAAAGCTTTATAGTCAGCGGATAAACGAAGTGCAAGCTAAAGGTCTGAGTGCTCAATTTACAACGCGCAAAATAGTTATATTCACTAACGTGAATTAATTGTTTCAAAAAAAAAACAATTATTTGCTCGGCCGCGCTGCAATAAAATTTTCAGTTCGTACCGTATACGCCTGTATATGCATTGGCCGGCGACTACAGTAACTAACTATAAGGATTATAATAATTAGACAACGTAGCTTAAAATTACATTAGTTAGTTGGTGACATTTAGCAGTTTGCTTTAAATCAAAGACAATTTGGAACTTCTGTTTGAACTTACGTGAGCTATCTCCATAGATCAGGCCGAATGCCCGTGCATCCGTTGTATCTCTAGCAATGAAAGAAATTCTAGAGACGGGGAAGTTGTGCAGAACAGCCTAAATTGTTTGTTAAGTTTGATCGACAGGTTCACTTTTAAGGTCAACTCTTATGGTTAGGCTTATTCTTACTCGCTAGTATATATTTAATTCTACAAGTTCATTCGTGGAAATCTGACCAGTTACAAGAAGATACATTAGTTTGTAATATTTTTGGTAGAGTACACAGTGTACTACACACAAGTTGCCTGCCGTACATTTGAGGTGAAATATTTCCAGGCGCTCAAGCCCGCCCTGACGAGATTTTCGGATGAGCAAAGCTTAAAGCTTTAAAAACGCAAACGTTATTTCGCATAGTTGTTTACTAAAATGTATAGCTTACATTGCTTTTCTCGTCGACAATCTTGATTCCATCAATGTTAATTTGTAACAAAATTCTAGTTTTGTGTGCATTAGCGGCCTTAATGACAGCCTTGGCGTTCTTCATTGCTTCCGAACACATGGCATCTCCACGAGCCTCGGAGACATCCTGTTCGCCGATTAGTTTACCCTAGAAGAACAATGGTTACCAAAGTTTGTTTATCTTCGTGGAATACACAGTTTTTTCATTAACTTAAGCTTTTCATAAGAAACTTGAAATTTTACGCAATCTTAATTGAAAAATGTTTTCATCAAGGAGTTAGTTAATGCTAATTGTAAGCTCTTAAGAATGTTGTAAATCTTTTCTATATGTCTAGTCTGTAACAAGAGCCAGGTTTCCAGCGAAGTATCCTAATGAGAAGCGGTGTGGGATAAAAACGTTGATGAGAAGACTCCAAACTCAACGATTCTATATATCACCGCTGCTCTCCGTCTACGGTGCTAGAAACCTAACTCTTGGTACTAACTATACACGCAAAACCGTTTAAATAATAAACATATATATGTTGTTTAATCAATTCTATATTTAACGGAAATTTGCAAAAACACAATTACCTTGTAAGTAACACCTTGTCCTTGGAAACGGAAGGGATCGGAAGCGTTAGAAGCTGAAAAAGAATCAATAAACGGGAATTGATAGAGTAGAACCTTAAATTATATAAATGCCACATTTGCTCTTGGGTAACTGGTAACATTACTCAAGATCAAGAGTTTTTGAAAACAGATTAAAGAGTATACGGTTTACCGTACCAGCTAGGCCAAACCGTATCAAATGAAAGTATTGCTTATGGGAGTTGTTGTCATTAAACCAATATTAAAACTAGATTTTATATTTTAATAATTAAATAATAACAAACAATTTTTAAAGTTCAAGTTTTAAAACCAACCCTTCTTGTTTCTTCTGAGCACATTTAGCTTACTAGCTTTGGGTGAAGGCGGGTTCTTGGCGATGGAGCCGTCGGTCGAGATCTCGTTCTCGAGTTTCTGAACCATTCTGTAATAAAACAAATATAAATAAATATATTGATATTAAAAAGAAGAACACAAAAAAATAATATAACAACAATGTAAATAGAAAAAGCTGGTGACCTCTTGTTAAACAGAAACTTGTTCTTTAACAACAGGAAACCTGTTGTCTTTATTATCGATGTAAGCAAAAAGAATGCTTAATGGGAGGTCTTTTAAAGAAATAAGCAAATAAAACTAAAGAAAGTGGAATATTAACTTTTTTTAACTGATTTAAAATGGGTGGTATAATATAACTTTGTAAACATAACATAAAAATTGATATGTGAATGGTAACGAGCAGAAATAAGTGTAGCTTTAAGCAGAAAAACAAAATAGATAATATTCACAGCGGTATTACTTTTGAATCCAACTATAATAAAGTTACATAAATTTGACTTGCAGCCTGTAACGGAACATTTGATTCTAGAAAACTTACGTCTTTTATCTACTACAAGAGTATACAAATATATGTGAACTAAAACTAAACAATAAAATTAAACTGTAAACACAAATTACTACCTAATAATTGGTCTCAACGGGATTCCCCAAAATAATAACCGTCGGAAAGGAGACTATTTTAAAGGCGATTGCCAAAATTGTAAATTCAAAATAGTTCTGATTCCTGAGGGTATCGTCTAAACGCTCCAATTTCCACACGTTTTCCAGCGTTTCCGGACTGCGAGTCGGTTCGGGCTGAGAGAATGTTTGTGTTAGTCTGCTGCGCGGTGGGGGAGTCCAGGTGCTCCGGCGCTCCGCCGGACTGCTCCGAGCCGTAAGCAAGCAGCTGAGAGTTCTATGACGATAGCAGAAAAAGGAGAGTAAGAGCCTGTTTCTAGAACAAATAGGACACCAACGGACAGTTACGCCGTGTTCCTGACGGAATTATCCCGCTTGCACTTAGCTTTGGGAAGGTTTAGATGGAAGATTGGAAATTTGGAAGATGAATTGAGGAGAAATAGAGGTTTTAAGAGTAGATTTAGGATATTTTAAGATTGTATGAAGATTTTGATAGCATTCAGAAAGTATTTGTGAGGGTGAAGATGTTCTGTAAATTGATTTTTACAAACAAGCTTATCTTTAAAAGATTGGGAGCTTACTGATTAATAGAAGACTGAATAGTATGTTAGAACCTAATAAATATATCATGGTATTCACAAATACTATTGTAAAGGACAACAATTTTAGAGCAACGTTCAGCGTTATTGTTGAGAACTGCGTTGGTAAAAGTGCTGTAAGCAATTGTGGTATGTCCAGAGGGAACTTTTTCCAAATGGCAGACACTTAGTCCAATGTATTAAAAAGAGTTAACTCAATCATATATAAATTAATGTATTATTGCGTGATGTTTACGCAGTGGTAAAGTCAAAAGCCGTAGGGCAACATTTTAAATCCGAAAAGCACTGCCTAGATAAACCCAACGTGGTACTCAACGATTCTACAAAAAAGTGGACTTTCCTGAATCTATAGTCTGTATCAAGAGCTAGTTTTTCAGCGCAGTATTGGAGAAGCAATGTTAGATTAAACTGAATGTACTTCTGAAGTAAAGTTTCCCAATTCACCGATATCAGAGGTGGTTATCCGGCCGGCCCGGCCTGACCTCCAAAATTTCAGGCCGGGCCGGCCCGGGCCGGATAACCAACTCTGACCGATATTCCTTTTATTTTTATATAACACCGCTACTCCCCAGGATACCGCGCTGTAAACATAGCTCATAATACAAACATTAGATTCTAAAAAGTATTGAAAATAAAGTCAAGAACCTCGAAAATACGCTGTTTTGCCATGTTCTCGCAATAAAGTTGTAATTTCTCTACAATAACCTTGCAAATTGAGGTTATATGTGGTAAAATAGTTGTTATTGACGGGTTTGACTGCGCAACGATGTTATTACGACGCCTTTGAAGGCAAGACAGATGTCATGAAAAAGAAAGTTATTTCATTGCTTTTGGGTATTGAAATTTATGCTGGAGAAATAAATAAATAAAGGAATATGATAGTCAGTACTTTGAAATTTAGCGAATTTCGTAAATGGACCAACGATGTGGAAGAAGTTCTGCTACCAGCGCCGTATCCTACGGAGAGGCGTATCGTTATGAAAATAGAAGAAAAATAGGTGAATCGGCCTCAAAAGCACTTTCTTTTTAACCTATAATTTCTTAACCACTTCTCTCCAGTATACCGCGCTGGAAACTAATCTCTTGCTACAATGTATAAATATGGGAATGATCTGTAAAACATTTCTATAAAAATGAACTTTGAACAGCAAAAGTTGTTGAAATAACCTTTCAAAATAAGCAAATATAATAGCTGTTGATTGTGTTATTGCGGTTGTTGGGGGGTTGTATCGCGGTGTAGCGGTAGGACGAGTCAGTGCTAGCGACCGGGTGAAAACACCTGTAAGATCCTGTTCTCTTTCTTTTTCTATATAGCCAAAACAGTTAGAGGATTGATCTATAGACACACAATCAATGATGGGATAAACAGCGGACGCGAGAATCGATTCCTAGGGTTTATAGGAAAAGTGTAATTTGAAAGATTAAAAGATTGTTTATTCATTTTTACGAAGCAGAAGAAGGGACCATAGGGATCCAGGACTCCATTGCACAGCACCTGGGGAGCGGAGGCGGTAGATCAGAAATTTGAAAGAATTCTTTCTTCGGGGCGGTGTATTTACAACTTGTGGTTCTAAGTTCTTAATAACCTAGCCACCACCGGGGCCTAGATAGCGAAAAGTAAAAAATTTGTTGTAGAAGTTATTTGTTCAACTAACAATAATAAGTAATTAAAGTAAAGTAGTTTATTTCCTGTAATCGTCGAACCAACAGCCTCAAATCATCACGGATTCGGAGAACGCTGCTCTAACCAATAGTCTAAAGCACCCGTTTTGAAAAAACACCTATAGCTTGGAAACTCTATTTTCAAAAAAGATGCTGAATTCTCAGAATATGCAACAGTTGGATATATTGATGATAAGATGAAATAAACGGATCAAAAACGAAACTACCAAATAGTATGAAAATGGAAGTACCTGTAAACTTTGTATACAGTATAAGCAGTTTGCTGTTTATACGGTCAACATGAACTTCCCAATCAAAAACAAAGAATGATTCGATATTCATTAAAAAAGCATTACTCATACGACCTTTCGATGCTAAAGATGGCGAAACATGATCATATGCGATAGGGATGATTTCGAAATTTGGATCGTTGAGAAACGTTAAAAACACTTTAAAGTTTTTTTTCTAAATTTAAGTTAATGAGTTAAGTAAGCTAAACAACATAAGGAGTTTTATTTTAGTGGAAAATGTTAAAACATTTCGTTTTAACAAAGTCTGCGACCACTCATGATGCGTATCACATGATTGTGAGAGCACGAGTCCCAAGTACAGGGCAACTCAATTTAACCAAAGGTCTCCTTAACTTTTGGTTAGATTGTTGGGTGGTCAGAAAGTTCGAAACAATTAATAATCATTTGTAACAAAAGTACTGTTCGATAGGATTTCAAACAAGTTGTGTCGTTTACTCAGTTTGAGGAACTTAACTGGCTAAGAACTCATTGATTATGAATTTCAGTTTGCTATAGTCCATAACAAAAAGAAGACTGCGCGGTGTTGTTGTCAGAAAGATATTATTATACTAGTTTTATTTTGTATCATATGCAGAAAAAGACAAATACGCAACTGCGGAAGCCTACATACACCACCGCATTCTGCTGTCTTTTGTTTGTTATAGATTATACCTTATAATAGTGTTTTACTAGATGAAGAAGGCTTGTAAAATAAACCTAGACAGGTCAGGTCGGTGTTCCCCTGGAAACTTTTATCGAATTTCACATTTGTGGAGGGACCCGCTAGATTCCTACAAATAGCAACCATGTTTCTATCTAAGTGTAAGTTGCATTTGAAACTTTTCTTTGCGACCTTCACCGCGACGTTCGAAAAAGAGTTATTGCCATGGAGCGCGATATGAAGCCGATACAGGTTGCTACGGTGCGAAGCAGATTTTATGATTTAGGATTTTTACGTTTAGGCCTTCTTAACTTTTTAAGGAGTTTATATTGTTTAAATGAATCTTTTGAAGCTTATTTATCACTTTTGGAGAAGCTACTCTCCATGAGAGGCTGGCACTTGAACTAAGCCTTGGATCCCGGCTATCGCAGGTTAACATCTTTTGAGCACCAGAAATTAGCCAGGGTTGGAGATTTAATGCTTTTTAAATTACTTAAATAGGTAAAACTTTATTTTACTAATTTTCTATAAGAGTAGTTCTTTCCTGTGTAAGGGAAACCTGGAGGTTTTTAAATCTAGTAAGACAAACGTAAAAATCGAGGCTCAAATTTTAGTTTGCGCAGGTTTTTGCGCAAAAAACCATTATCAGGGACCAATCTGACTTAGATCAAATATAAAACATTGAATATCTAACTTTCGCATCAAAATAGACGCCGCTTCGATCACGGGACTTGACGTCGACTGCGGCGGGGCTGTGAAAAATTCACACTGATTTGTTCACTCAAAAAACTGGAATTATTACAACGGCACAGGTGAATTTCTTACACCGCCAGCTGTACTATCATCCGCAGTAACAGTGTAATGCGCCACTGCCGGGTTAACAACATTCGAGTACCAGAAATTAGCCACAATGTCTGCAGATTTATGATAGTTCTTAAATTTGTTAATTAAGTATTAAAGTTATTTCACTTATTTAAAGAGTATATATATGGGCGAAGCTAAACCCTGAATGGTTTTGAAGAAAGTTTCCCTAAACTAAACTTCGCGATGGAAGATAAAGTAGTATTCAATCTACAGCTTCCGTGCGCGCAAAATGCTAGCAGGTGTGGTGTTAAAAATGGGGAAACATGCATTTTATAAATACACTGACATATTAGTTTTCATATTAAGTTTACCTAAAAATAGTGAAAAGATTTAAAAATCTACCTGTTCGCGGTAAAAATGGGGTCGCAAAAAGCCGTCCGCCTCTCTGCGGGGTGTATAAACCGAGAGACTGGGGGCTGGACACAGCAATGTTTTGAAATTCAATACATATAATAAACAAAATAAATTGGACTATAAACGAATTTGCAATTCATATTAGAATTAGTACTCTCACATTACAAAATAGTGTCGAAATGGAGGTCACCTGATATAAATGAGTAATATCAGTAGAGTGGAGTTAAGTGAATACCCATCGCCTACGGGATGGTAAAAATGAAAACGCGATGTTATAAAGTAAAGATTTGTAATTGTATCTTTGTATTTTTAAGGTGAGAAAGTCATTTCTTGAAGTGAATAGATTAAGTAGTTGATGGTGGTGTTCGATACTCTTTGTACTTGTGGAAAACTTTGAAATCCATATATGGGAAAGCGGTGCTATATAAAAAATAAATGGAAAATAGATGAATTAGGAGTTTTTTCTTCAAAAGCACCTACCTTTTTCATCTTCTTCCCAGAATACCGCGCTGGGAACTTTGCTCTGAATTCGGACTATAGTTAGTTTTAACTATTTCCTAGTTTTATATAGCTATAACGGAGAAGTAAACGTTTGCAACATACTATATCAGTAAAAAACAGAAAAGTTCTATTATATTGTGAAAAATTCGAGTTACATGCTTAGTACAATCATAAGTGTATAAAGTTGCAAGTGGCCGTTTCACGTCACAACTTGCGCTTGTTTGACTGTAGAGTCAATATTTGAAACACTTGTTTTGCGACCTCGTTGCGGATAGTAGGCGGAGAAGGCGCAATGAAAAGGCGAATTAGTCTTTGTCCTCAGTTAGGTATTGTTTGTTAGTGAATAAGGGTTGTGGAACGAATTGTAGTCAAAGGTGTGTATGGGATACTATATAGCCTATAGTTATATTATTATCATCTTCTGCTTTAGATTTGGGCAGTAAATACTTGGTTATGGTTTCACAAATAACATATAGTAGCGAACAAAAGGTATGGGTTCCTATATAAGTTGAAACCTTCTTCTCGTGTTTCTAAACTTTATTTGACAATATTTAGTTCAAGAACTACGGTTGCAGCGCAGTATCCAGGAGAGAGGAAGTGTTAAACTATATACATCTACTTCTGAAGAGAAGGCTTCTCATCTACCGATTCATCGTTCTTTTTATATAACACCGCAGCTTCCCAGGATACTAGGATACTGCTCCGGAAACTATATTAAGAAGGAAACCTACGAAGTCTTTGATTACAAATATTGTTCAATAAACATTGTATATTGACTATAATCAATATAAATAAGAAGTGTATTGTGTTTGAATTGGGGAAACCCATTCTAATAGACAGGTGCGCCCGTATGAGGCTCAATTAGGCATTATAGAGAGATAGTTAGAGACAGCAGACTGTCAGATGATCGGTTCTTTTAGCCGTTCAGCAACATTTTGATTCTGGTCATGGTCAAGTAGGGGTGGGAACGGGCCGCCTGCTCCGACTTTCCGAATCCTCGGCCCACATCCCGGGAAATTCCGATCACTGTGGTCGAGCTTTTTGCACCTCTCGAAAAGAAACGTTTAGATATCTTTCAAATGGGATTGAAAGGACTTTAAAGACTAAAAATATTGAAATGTTTTGACTAATCAAACGCAGGTGACCACACTCTGATCCAGATTGAGCGGTCGAAATAAAGCTCTGGATAAGATGAAACTCTATTTTGGGAAAAGTAATATATGTTTAATGTTCCATGGGAATAAAATTTGACTCCACCAAAATCGTAAAGTGTCAAGTCACTGAAGCTAACTAAATTATCTAGCTAGCTAGATTGTCTTTTGTATTCAACTACAATTGTGTACTACTTTCCCTTCTTCTAAAATATTCTTGTAAGATAGAAATAAGACAAATTTGATCAAGAAATTCATAAGAATGGCCAGCTGGGGTCTTTTTGCAAAGTGAGTAAGGGAGATAGATTGAGAGAACGCAGACCTGCTAAACGGCCAGTAGAAAGCTACAGCTGCAGAAAATGTTCCTCAGAAAGGAAAGTTTAAGAGTAATAATGGAGTGCTACTTAAGTATTGTTGGGTACTTTGCGCGGAGGCGGCAAAAGTGCGGGCCGGTCCGGGCCGTACTTTTGGTATTTCGCAATGGTGGGGCCCACTAGGTCCGACTCGAGCCGATAACTTTTGATAAGAGGGCCGGCATTTGTCACCCCTGCTTTTGCATATAACATTTGAGTTTTTTTTAACACTCCATCATTACTATCGCAGAATCGAACTATAACAACCAGATGGCTCGCTTGGCTCAAGTTTATTTATGAAATGAGTATGCTTACCTGAGATTGATTTTAACTGTAATGAGCAAATTAAGTTGTAGGAACTATAACATGAAATGTTCTGCCAAATATATAAAACATTAGTTGTCATCACTGAATATATAACTGTCTTCGTATTTTGCCGTTTACCTACCTAGCAGTAGCTCGACGGAAGGGGTCAAAAAAGATGCCGGATTAACAAAGTTGCTTGCGTAGGCACTGAAGAGATGGTTGAACTCAAAGTAAATAGAGTTTAAAAACCGTGAACAACGAACGCTATCGGTGGTTAAAGAAACAGTTTATGTGAAGGAATGATGCACAGGCTTGATAAGACGTTTATAGTCACAAAAATGCGCTTAGAAGTTCAGAAGCAGTTGAAAATAGCTTTATAGCAGCATTATGTAGCTATTATTGGCCTTCTCTATATAGATTTGATCACTGCGGGCCGAAATATAGCCACGGCTGTATCAACACCGTAATGTTGACGTTTTTTGTGGACAGAAACAGTTCCTAAGCACAAAGTACAAGATAGTTCAAAATTAGTTTTGAAAATAAGAAGAAAACGAGACCTTTATTTGAGAATCAAGAGTTTGTGAAGTTGGCAATCTTTTCTGCGCGTTCCAAAGCAGATTATTCAACAACAACAAAAATATTACAAAAAAAACCAAGACGCAGTTCTGCTCATCGTCTCAGATTTCAAACATAGTCTCGAAATTTCAGAATTCGTAAAACTCCGGTTCGGTTCATCAAATCCAGAAGTCTCAACGGGCCGGGTCCGGGTTTTATTGGGCGAGTCTGATAAAATCCCCTGCTTGTTTGACTTATTCGACTGTAAATCCATCGAGAATTGATTAAATTAAACGGACTGCTGCTGACTGAGAAAACGAGAAAAGCAGCTATAAACTGCATGAAAAGTGAGATCGCAGTCTCCTTTTGGGGGATGAGACCGGATTCGTCTATTAGGTATGTTAGGTATATTTGAGGCCACCCAGTAGAAAAGACTTATTTATAATAATAATAATAATAA
>JAQGAV010001505.1:0-20465 GCA_034691345.1 Phasmarhabditis papillosa
TGTACGCAATTGCGTTAACTACAAATGCAAAATGCATAATTGCAAATTACAAATGATTTCGCGACAATACACGCACAGTAGGACAGTACTAAATAAACATAAAGAATTATAACTTTTATATTTCTATTTGATAGTTTGTTTTATAGATTAGTTAATATTTATAATTGTCTATCTACACTTTGAATACATATAATATTACACAACAAGACATTGTCATTATCTACATTACTTTGCAAATAAGTACTACTAATCAACTTTTCGCACGGCTCGCCGCGCCCTAAGGAAACGGGACAGAGTAAATTCAAATGGTGAAATCTTGATGCTCATACCTAGGCTTATTTTGTTAACCAATTTATGTTAATTTATATATCATTGGAAAGGCAATAGCTCATTCTATGCATCTGAGTTTTTTCGAATAATATGGTTAAAGCTTTCCAGAGAAAAATTAACTTTAGTTTTAAAATGAGACCTCAGTCCTTTAATACCATTGTCTCCGTTGACGAGCCGTTTTCGGGTGAAAAAACATTTGTGGCTCTTAAATTAAGCCCGGACTGTAAAGAATTAAGGTGGTTAACAGTAGTTTCTACCGGTATTTTATAAACAGCTGCAGCCGTCTTGACAGATCAATTTCATTTAGTTGACTATCCTTGTGATTGTATTCATTTTGTTCCTTAGACGTCACAGAAAGAGAAATGAAAGATAGACATAGAGAACAGTGCAAAATAGACACTTATCAATAAATGTACTCATTATGAACTTATTTTAATATATTAATTATAATTTAACAAACTAAAACAATATAATATCATAGTTATTTGGAATTCAACTAATTGGTTTTAGCATCTAGAGAAGCAAAGATTAAGTTTTGGTATTAAAATTGTTAACACCTTTGTACATTTATCAACGTTTCTTGCGCAGCTCTTGTTGATATCTTAATTTCATTTCTAAATAGGGTTAACTATCGTTTTTTTAATAATAAATTAGATAATATTATCTATTTTTGATAACAAATTGTTAGTTTTGATCGCAATTGATTGGATATTCCGCGCTAGCGTTCACAATGACTGGAAAAACAGGTATAATACTATTAAAACTGTTTTTAAATGGACTATTAGGTTTAATATAAGTGTGTATTTAAAATAATATTAATAAATATTTATATTTCTATTATATATTTCTAGTTATTGAACCGTTTCGATAAGTTAATCAGTATCCCTTCGTACAAGGATTCTCACAAGTATTCTCATATTACTAGTTATACTATAACATATAAAACTAGACTATATTCTTCATTTATTCAATATTCCTTTTTATTAACTCTATTTTTGTTAGAAGAGATGTCTCGTGCAGCTGCTATGCTAATGAAGCGAGTTCTTATGGTGCCACCCACTCATTTTACTGTTGAGGTATACTGTAGTTAAAGGACTATCTTACAGTTTTGCGCTCTATCACAACACTTCAAGACCTTAATAGAAAACTATTACATACTGTTGCACAGTTACTAATTTATTACAACGTCATCATTATTACAACTTTTCTATGCTCCGTTAACCAAGCTTCTTTCTAGTATTCGATTAATCCATGGATGGGCGGAGTGGTGGATAAAGAGAAGGCTATGATCCAATGGAAGCAGCTGAAGAAGGCAATTGAGGATGAAGGAGTTCAGGTTAGATAATAAATATTGTCAAAAATACAAAATTAAATTCTACTTATGAATTACAAGGAAGAAGTTTAATTTGTTTCATTTACCTAACCATTCTATTATCAAGTTATTTATCCACACATTAAAATAAGATAGTTAAAGAGTCTTGTTCTAGGTTTTAACCTTGGATCAGACTGAGGGTCTTCCCGACCAGGTGTTTGTCTGTAACAGCGGTCTTGTACACGAGAATAAGGTCTACTTGAGTAGATTCAGACATAAAGAACGGTATGTTAATTGTTATAATATGATTATCTTAGATTTAATTAATTGCTACCTGAAACTAGGACAGAGACATTATAAACCCTTATTATTCCAACTGAAAATACTAAAGCCTACTAGAATTCTATAATATTCTGGACAAGAATATTCTGACATATTTTCTTTGATATATTCAAGAGCTGACACAAGAATATTCCACACCTAGCCCGTACCGGACAGCTAAATTTCCACTGTCTGCTCCGAAAAACGGTTGACCAGATTCAAATGTCCATTAAAAGTCAACAAGAATCCAAAAAAGAGAAATCATATTCGTCAACTATAAAGAATTCTATGAATTCACAATATTTCCTAAGTTAACAATTATTTTCTAGATCTGGAGAACAGGAACATTATCTAAAATGGTTTAAATCCAATGGAATTGAGACAATCGGAGAGGACTATGCCGAGTTCTTCGAGGGCGGTGGAGACGCTGTCTTCTCTGATCCAAAGACATTGTGGGCGGGATTTGGACCCAGAAGTGCGAAAGGAGTAAGTTTGTTTAAAAATAAAGAGAATTGGAAGATAAGTAAAGAATATGTTCCACTTTTGTTTTTGACACCAGAGACTAGTTTAGTATAGTCTCTCTCAAAACCTAGGTTTCCAGCTCGGTGCTTGCTCAAAGGCGCGAGCGTAATAAATATTATGGTGATATCGGCATGAGTTGTTCGAGCCCTTTTCAGCCAATTATTCACATCCGCGAGCGGTCTACAAGCATTGCTGTATTAGTTAATATTTCTTACACAATAATATTCTTTGTAGGTATACGATCGCGTAAAGACCCTCGGTACCTTTGATACCGTAATCTGCGAGCTCACTCTGCCTAACTTCTATCATTTGGATACTTGTTTTGCTCCAGTTGATGAGACAACATCACTCTGGTATCCACCAGCATTCTCGGAGAATACCCAAAAAGAGGTAAGCTAATCTAAATAAAGAAGAAAGAGTATCCGATGGGATCAGTGGGGCAAAACGATTTGGGTCTGCCCAGAATTTAAAATAATTGTTGGAATTGTTTAGGTCTAACCATTGAAGCTCATGAATGCGAGAAATCTGCGTAAACTATTTATATTATCCTCGAAACCCATTGTTTAAGATCAGTGCTCAACATTTTAGACAGTCCGTATTATGCTCTATCATAATAACTGCACAACCATCCCACGTCTCCTTTCTATTCTCCATATTCTTCTAGATTCTTCGCCGTATGCCTAATTCGATTGCCGTTTCCGAAAAAGAGGCAAATGCCTTTATTTGCAATGCATTTACAGTAAGACAAACAGTCATATCACCCATTGGAGTAGAGGAAAACACGAAGGAGCAACTGAAGACAAGAGGATTTAAGGTAAGTACGGATTATAGGGATAAATTCGTTGACATGAAGGTTGAAAGAAAATTTAGGTATTGTTCAGGTTAAGATAAAGCAGGGGTGGAGTTTTGGGTGGTCAGGTCGGGCTACGGACCGAGTTTTGGTCAAGTCGGCCCGAAATTTTGAGACACCGGACCGACCCGTGAAAACCCTTGAGATAAAGTGTAATAGTATTCTCAAGCAAGTTAGCTGTTCCGTTACTGTAAATCGAAAAAGAAGACTAGTGAAAACAGTTTTCTTCTTGCGAATATTGAAGAAATTTGTTGGATTCGAAAAAAATCATAGTTGAAAATATATCGAGGAAAATTATGTGGTTCTTATCAAGTACATTTAGTATAGAAAAGTGAAAAGGAATGAAAGGTAATGAGTTAGCTGAATTCATCTGTATTAATCGTCTATTTCCTTAAAACAAACTCTTTACAGGTTGTTGAAGTGGATATGAGTGAATTTATGAAGAGTGGAGGCGCTTGTCAATGTCTTATACTTAGATTATAACAAGGAATATATTTTAATCTGATTCTGATATTTCTCAAATAAATATTCATCATAATTAGTTTATATTTATCCTTTTAAATATAATAAACTTAAAAATGATCAAGTATCTTCCTTGTTCCGGGTAGTTGAACACTCGGTTTAAGTCTATTCAGTGAATGCTCCGGTGGACTCCTGGAAATCGAAGTTGTGTTCTTAAAATGAAGGGGAAGACTATTCAAAATTAAAAACCTTACTTACAGATTATAAATAATTAGTAGAATGATAAATATAGAAATAGAAATCAATGTTAATGTAATAAGTCTGGGCACTTTTAGCATAACAACGAAGCTATATAATGAACGCATTCGCGGTATCCATGCAACCTAATTGAACATTCAGCGAGTCAAGTCAGTTAGAGCCAGCATCGAAAAGAGGCGATGCTTAACATAGGTGAAGTCTTCCAATAGAATAATTAATTTTACGAAATTATTAACAGCATATTGCATAACGATAAGGAGTTGATGTGAATAAAGTTTGATACGGTCGAGAAACACTGATTACCTTGCCGTGTTCGATTCACATTAACTATACTATCATGGAGTAATTGAATCCACCCAAAAATTAAAAATACATCGAAACAGTTAATGAGAAAACGTATGAAAAATATTTTGATTTTGCAAGTTTTGTGATTGTCGTGGGGTAGTAACTGCGCTCCATTCCTAATTGAATTTTTTCTCCAGGCGGCAAATATATTTGTTTAAAATTATTAAACTATATTTACTTTTTGCAAATATAAGCTCGAAGTCATATGGATCTGCAAATGCTGATAGCAGAAAATAATAATTCTAAGGATCTCTCAATATTGGTAGATTAATATGCTTAAGGTTTTTGAATAATTGTATTGCTTTCAGGAAACAACCTACTCGCATCAACATGCCTGTCCTCCAACGACCAGTGATTTTAATATGGAATTAAATCTAGTAAAGGTAAGTATCTTTTAAAGTGATTGACGAAGCGTAGGATACGCTCTACGTTAGAAAACCTTCGGGTCTATAAATTTCTTACAGAAATATCTCGGAGACAGCGATTCATATATATCTGAAGAAGAATGTAATAATTCCACCTACAGTGCCGTAAGTATTTGATAAAGTTACCTTAAATAATATTTATTTTTTAAACTGAATAATAAATTGTTTCAGAATAATCGTGAGCGAAAGGTCGGTTCAATAATGCGTTCTGATATTGTTACCTCCACGACACTAGCAAATCGTCGAAATTTGGTTTGTTTTGCTTCATACACCAATATTAATTTTTATTTAGCCTAACATAGATGCTCTAAAAATTCTCACTGAGTTGGATATAGGCCCTTACGACGACAACGATGGTTTCAACAACATTGTCGAATTTGAGAAATATTTGGTCGAAAATCATTTCGATTTGGCGCAGCGAATATGTGAACTGGATGACATACCAATTGGACCGAGCAAGCGTCAGCAACAAAGGGATCGAATGGAACGATTGAAGAAGATGACCGCCGCTGTTAATAGAACTGTTTTCGAGCCGAAAGCTAAATTACCGAAAGGTAGTTCAGCAAGACGACCAAAGCAGAGTTTTAATAAATAAATGTTTATAGCAAGATTGGCTTTATTTACTTTGCTGGCTTGATACCATGTTCCTAATTTTAGATTCAAGTCCCTGATAATAGTGGCTGAATGAATGAGATCATCGGCCGATATCGCTCTTTATTATAAAAATGAGATCTACAATTTTACGAATACATTCATTGATGAAATATTATTCCATAACTTGTGTTATATTTCACTTCAAACGTCTCCTTTCTCTTTTTGAACGGCCGCCAACATTTAAATTATTTTCCGCGCGAGACGCAATTTTAAATGGCGGGTCTTTTTGACTTGAATTTCCCCGAATTTCCAGTCATATCGGTTTCATTTGATTTCCTGTTTACTCGGTGTTTGTTTCCTACACGTAGCATCTGCTGAAGAAAGTGGTTCATATAATTTAATTAGTTAGTGTTTAAATTCTCTTCATCTAATCTCATGTCTTTACGTGCCTCTTCATTTTAATATATTCATTTATTTATACTATGTTGATTTTTATAGGTATGGAGGATCTGAAAGAGAATCTGGGTCAGTTGATTCACGAAGAATCCTCTGACACCAAGGAAGCTCAACTGGCCGCTGATGGTGAGGAAACCAAGATGGACGATGTGCCAATGGTCGTGTCATCATCATCGGAAAGCGTTGTTCCAACTGCAGACCGAACAGAAGACCAGGATCAACTACCCTCAGAAGCCGCCAAGCAAGAAGAAGAAGCTAGTGTGCCCGTAGCAGTCGTCAAGGAAGAAGAGGCACCTAGTGTGCAGGAGCCGGTTCAAACTGTTCGGGCAGCATCATCCAGTAGCTCGGCCGGAGCTCCGAAACCTTCCAGCTTGGAGCAGGATAAGAAGCAAAAGTAAGCTTTTCAATCAGTTATCAAATAATCGTGTATTGTTTTTCAGATACACATTGGATGACTTCGACATCGGCAAGCCTCTTGGAAAAGGCAAATTTGGCAGTGTGTTTCTGGCCAGGGAGAAGAAGACCAAATTCATTGTGGCCCTGAAGGTTTGTTGAAAGTAGTCATTCGCAAGTTTATCTATTCATACCTCCAGGTTCTTTTCAAGAAGCAGCTCAAGAAGTACAACGTCGAGCACCAGCTGAAAAGAGAAATTGAAATACAATTTCATCTTAGGTAAGAAACAATTTTAATTCCTAGTTTATAGATTCATTCCAGGCATCGAAATATTCTACGTCTGCTCGGTTACTTCCACGATCATGAGAGGGTCTACATCATTCTGGACTACGCTCCCAAGGGAGAACTCTTCAAATATCTCAGGCAGAAGAAGAAACTTGAAGAGGCAGAGGCTGCTGCGTATGTTGATTGCTCCCTTCCAATGAATATTGCCCATTTTAGGTTTCTACGGCAGCTTGCTCATGCGTTGAGGTACTGCCATACCAAGAATGTCTACCACCGAGACATCAAGCCGGAGAACATACTCATCGACCAGGATGACAACTTGATGGTAAGCGATTGCAATGTTATTCTATACATATTTTTTCTTTTAGCTGGCCGACTTCGGGTGGGCTGTCATCGCTGGAAATTCGAAGAGGGAAACAGTGTGTGGAACACTGGATTACCTTCCACCAGAGATGACTAGCGCTGACACCAAGCATGACCACAACGTAAGTAGCCTTGTTCTCAATGGTTGTTCAATATTCTATTATGCAGGTTGATGTATGGGCTTGTGGTATATTGCTCCACGAAATGCTAGTCGGGAAGACTCCATTCGAAGCTCAGAGCCAGGAAGAAACTCTTGAGAGAATCAAGAGATGTCAGTTCATGGTAATAGTTTTTTTGTTTATTCCACATAACATTATTTATAGCTCCCATCTTTCGTCAGTCCTAAAGCTCAGGACCTTCTCAAGAAGATCATCAGGAAAGAGCCTACTGAGAGGCTCTCATTGACTGGAATTCTACAGCATCCATGGATCGTTGAGCAAACTGGCCTGCTTGATGATGGTATCGAAAATGCAAGTGAGCCTTCGACAATAGTGAGTTTTTTTTTGCAGCATATTTTATTTGATTTGCTACGTTCAGCCTGCCACCCAGTTTGTGTCTGCTGCTGACAACGACACTTCGTTCGCAGATGTCATGGCCGTTGAGGTCCCTGCCAAAATTCCACCTGTTGGCAAGGTATATAAATGCTCACTTACATAGTATTACATTAGCTTTATAGATCGGTCCACTTGCTGCATCTGCCAGAGTACCTTCTTCATCGGCCATGAAGAAGCCCCTGCAGTCTGCACAAGGAATCAATCTGCCGGGATATCGCCCCAAGCCCGGTCAGCCAGGATATGGCGAAGTGGCTGGAGCCCGTCAAGTTGCAGTCAAGCAACCTTCCCAAATTTTGAAGCCCGCAGTTCCTGTATCCACAGCTCGACCAGTCCAGCGTCCAGTAGCTCCAGTGAGAGCAATGTCAACTGGACCATCTCAGGTAATGCAATGAATTTTTACCATAATATTATTGTATTTTAGGCAAAGTCCAGAGTTTCAGCAGATGCTGTACCTGGTAGCCGTCCTGGTACGAACCAGCGTCGTTCTTACATGGATGCTACTGCATGCTCGTCGGTCAGATCGGCCGTAGTGGCTCCTAGGGTAACATCTACTATTTTTAAATAACTGATATTTTTTTAAGATGATTACTAAGCCAGATGCACCAGGAGTTGGTCTGTTTGGATCCAAGCCCACTTCGCGTTTCCAAATGGGTGCTGGACCATCAACTGCCATCTCAAGAACGAATAGCGGCACTGCTGATAATGGTAAGCAGTAGTGTCTTGTGTATAGGTCTGTGACTAGAGTGAGTGCATTATTAATTTCGTAATACTGGTGTCAATTTATTTTGTATTATGTTTGTTTTTATATTAGTAATTTATCCTAAATTCTTGCGTCCAATTGTCATTGTGAAATAAAGTTTTATGCATAAGCTATCGCTGTTTTCGTCTTGGGAATGGTTTTTCAGTTTTGATACTATTGGAAGGCTTGCGAGAGTGAGAGTGGTTCATTAGTTGCGGGTTGTTGGACAAGAGAAGTCTGATTAAATTTGGGAGCGCGCCAGGGGGAGGGTATGGAATATTTTGATTTCAGTTCGACTCTATTGCTTTCTTCATTTTAGTTTTTTGTTTGCTTTTCTGTTGGCTCGCTCGTTTCAATATAGCTGGAGCATTGACTGCTTGATATATATGGCCCTGTGGGAATTCTGATGTCGGCCCAAATTTCCTTGAAACGACTCTAATATTCCCAGTTCGTGAACAGTTTGGATGATGTTAATATTTTCAGTTATTTATAAGATCTTTTTACAGCTTATAAATATCTTGCATTTATGGAAAATTTGCTCATAGGAAAACATATGCTTACTAAATGTAATTGCATATTGTTTATCTGAATATCATCATAGTAAGTACGGGGTCGCCAATTATTGTTGTACTCAATCTTCCGTAAGATCGAAGCGTATCTGTATTCCATGTATCAATTCCCATTTTGTTCAGTTTCCAGGGTGCCATATACGGCATTTCTCAAACTAATATAAACAATGCGATTATAAACAACTTACAACGTAAATCTAATAAAGATGTTTGTCGCCCACTGCAGCCAAATTGCTAAATTAAATTATAGATGTGTTTTCGCCACTTTACAAGCTTTTCAATTTTTTTACTCGTTTCATAATAAATTCACCGAAGAAAATAGTAGTTTGGTTATAGTTTGTAGCTATATATGCATACATATGTTTCATTGGCAGGTCGTAATAGGGCAAAGCCTTTCATTTTAAAATTTTCACATAATCATTCCAAAATATATAGGTTTCAATTACTAATTTAGCGAATATACACGGTTTCCCAGAGCGAATGTGATTTTGCTCATTACTGGCCAGATTGAAGCATTGTGTTTTAGTTCATTTACATAATTTACTACTGAAATAGGGCCGAACTATTGTATAATACAATTGGTACTCTACCATATCTTGTTAATATGTTATTCAAAGCAGCACTGTTACTCCGCGAACCAAATTAATCATATATAATTATCTCCAGATTCTTCCAAGCGCTTCTGAAGCTTGCACTTAGTTATGGTCAAGTCTCCTCATATTTTGTAGATTTTTGATGCTTGATTTAGAACTTAATCCGGTATACGGTGTATGGCCAGATATCGGTAAATTACACATATACTCGGCTGAAGCGGTGAGCTTCACGAACCAATCCGATAACGATATAATATTGTATTCTAATGACTCAATTTGATCCGGCTCTTTTCTTTTCTAAATTCCCCCATGTATTTTTGTCAAATATAGATTCTGTAATCCCCCATATATGAGCTCATTGTCATATTTAAAACTAGTGATTCAATAATCTTACTAATCTTAATTCTCCTGAATGAAATAAGCAAAAACAAAACGTCAGTGCGGCTAAGGCTGCCATAAACGGATGAGCATTTAGCTATGCAGATTTGATTTATGAAGGATAAGCAAAAGGGGAGCAAGCAGGTTCTAGGAGGCAGACAACCCACTCGGACCACCTTAGTATTAGATTTACATATAAGACTAGATTACAGGGACTTATTTAAGACAATAACAAAATACTTGTTTTAGTAATTTATTTCACAACTTCCGTTGCTATATTTACTGGCACAATGTTGATCAGAGCTGTTAATCCGGCCCGGCCTGCTTTTTTGAATCTTGGCAGGGCAGGTCTTCACTCCGGATCCTGGTTTTTCAGGAATTATTATGCAAATTTTGGATATAATTGAAAATTTTCTTTTGAAATAGCGATTTCTCCACACAAAGACTCATTGAAAAATAACAAAACATAATGGTTCGGGGTGGATTCGATAAAGGATCATCATTTATCGCATTGGAATTTCTGGAACCCAGGCCGTGCCGGGTCAGGCCGACTGGTTCTCATGTTGATGAAGATTTTAAATGGTGTAACTAAGAAGCCACGGTGTTTTAATATTTGAAGCAACTTACTCAATGGAAGGAACGATTTGTCTGACACGGCTCGCCGTTCCCTAAGGCAACTTGCGGTTTAATTCCAGGATTAGCTCACCAAGGAAGCTATGTTTATTTATATATCATAGGAAAGGCCATAGCTGAATTTGTGCGACTGAGTTTTTTTCGCATGATTTGGTTCAATCGTTCCAGTGAAAATTGAACTTTAAGTTTAAAATGGGAAAGGAGTCCTTTATTCCCACTTCTCCGTTGGCGCTGCGTGCTGACATAATTCCCGTTACGTTAACACAATCTATGCCACTCCACAGAAAACATGATAAAATATACTCTTGATATCTTTATATCTTTTGTTTCTTAATAAAATATTTAATAAACAAAAATCAATTTCTTCGTTTCTTCTCATATTTCTGTTGGTAATTGAGTATGAGCGTTAATCCCCTCATGGACGTAAAAGTCGCAGATTTATGCACACTCCAGTGGGATATGCATCCCCGCTTATAACAGAGTTAATGAATGATGAGAAAGGATATTTGGAACCAGTTCAACCCATTCCGTATGGTATCATATAAAGTTTTAATTACTTTCTAGTTTGAGTTTTTATTGTCAAATTGAGATTTTCTACTCCACAATACAACTGAAGAGTTGCTATAGACTGGTTCCGTACCGTCCGATTTCACCTACTTTCATCGGAAGAACGCCTGTACATCCCAAAAAAAGCTTCAAAAATCATCTCTGCTGAGCTAAAATAGATATTTTCCCTTTGTTGGCTGTCAACAAATGCTTCCGTTGTCTCAATTACTAGTTTATTCCTTTTTCAACAATATTTCCTGTTACTTCATTTTCTTTTTATACATTACTGCATATCTTTTAGGATAAAATATGCGTTTTATGCGTGCTCGTCAACTAGGAGACACTTTTCTAAGACATTCGGAGCTAGCCCGGAGTATTGGGCTACCCTCTACCGTAGCTCTAGGTTAGCTAAACATATGTTTATCCACAAATATAGACCCAAACCTAATATCTCACCCATATATGTTTTTCGAATGTTACAGTCAAATGAGTTTATTGCAAATACTCGTTAGTAATTCAATACCAGTATACTGGAATTTAACTACCCGGCACTATAATTAGGCCTACAACCATGCCGTTTCCTATTAAATCCCTCATGAACGATATAAGAGTTAGATTGATTAAATATGTATCGACAACTATATGATATAAGGGATATCTCCCAGTTAGTTTCCTTAAAATCTTAGCGGTTAATCTTTTAATAATGCAACAGCAGAAGAGTACCGAACATTGGTTCGCTAGGCTTATCCTAAAGAAATTTCCTAAAATAGGTGATAGTTCGGTTCCCCGGATAAGAGAGTAAGTAAAGAAGATAACACATCCTGGAGTAACATAAACGTTCTCTAGAGGTTCCTTTATCCGGATTATCGTTATTTATAGTCAATTTCAAACACTAGAAAGACCGTGGTAAATCCTTTAAAGCTTCATTAGGCCTCTTTTCTCTTATAAATTCCTTTTCTTTCAGCTTCCATCCTGTCATTTCCCTTGTTAGTATTCATTCTACTACCTCTATCGATTAGTTCTATTGCTGGTCCTTCTATTCTTATTTCTTTATTAATTGCATATCTTATTGTATTTCTAACAGGTAACAAAGAATTATATTATAAATAAAGTAAACCTATGGGTGAGCACACTGGGCCGACCTCTTCTCATCCCTGTCTAATACTACATTCAAAGACATGACACAGGTTACTTGGAAGCTGCGGTTTTTCGGTTCATCTTGCTCAGAATGCAGTCCCGATTTACCCGATATAACAATGAAACTACTGTCAAAGTTTGATCTGCCTCACGGGAATATTTCTATATTTCTTAATTGGAGGTTCAATCCGGTCGTTCACTCCTGGCCAAGAATATTCCCACAAACACTTCTGTGTAATGATTTAATTTGTGGTTGTTATGTCTTTTGAAGACCTCATAAACCGGTTAAAGTATAAAAACTAAAGCAAGTTATAATTAACTTTATTAAACTCTCTATAATAATATTATATATACTTTAGTTTCTCATACAGCTGAACTATCATGTGCTGTTCCTAAGAACTGCGTTCAATACCATTTTGGCTTTGCTATTCTCGGCGAACTGCCTGCATTTTTCTTTGCTTGGATACAATTATTAGATTGTTTAACTATTTCACATTTGTTAGTTAAAGGATGGAGTAGTCATTTTGTAAGTTTTATACTCTAAAAAGAAAAGAATATTTATAAAATTAAATACTTAATTATTCATTCTTAGCCTCTAAATCATAAAAACCGGGAGTATCAGGACTCTTAGTAAACATAACTATTTTGAATATATTATTTTGCAATTATCTTAAAAAAATCCGGAAAATTCAACGGATTCAAACCTAGTAAAACTCTCAATACAGTCTTGTTTAGTTCAATATAAATAACTCCTTTTACTAACAATACAACTGTATTATTTAAACTTATTTAATAACTTTAGAACCTATTATTTCGTCGTCTTATCTATCCAATAACTTCATTTTCTTTGTTAAATAAAGATGAAAAAACTTGGATTCTCTCAGCTGATTTCGATTCCTTAGCAGTTATTGCAACTACAATTACCCTCATACTCCTCTGCTGTAATTTAAAGGTCTGTTTCATTATTTCAAATGTACATAATAGGCGCTCTATTGCAGGTTGTGGGTACTGTATCCATCTGTTTCCTCTGTGTTACCGTACTTATCGTCGCTAGTTGCACTATGGTCGCATTCTTTCACGCAGATCCGCAGAATTGGATTGATGCCAACTTTTTTACTTTCGGAATGACGGGAGTTGGTGTTATTTTTACTTTATAAAATGTATCATTCTTTTAAAATAACGGGATTCCTCAGAAATTGTTTTTTTTGTATAAATAGGTGCCAAAAGGGCGTTTTAACGATATTAGAAAAGGTCGCAAAACGGTATACCCGTTAGAGTACCGTTTGCCCATACTATTTACGAGTAGCCTACAATGGTGGTATTCGGCCGGTGATTGACGTCGATGCTGAGCATTTATAAACATGCAGGGAATTTCACGAACCGGTGAACCCGACCTTTTCTAGTAGAAGTTAAAGATAAAAATGTTCTTCGTAATATATTTCTAATCTTATTTTAAGTTATTCTTATTTTGTTAAGGTTCTTCGTGGTGTTTGTTTAATGTTAGTAGCATTCTGTGGAGTAGATCTAGCTACTTTTACTATGGAAGAAACTAAGGTTAGAAATGATAATAGATTTAGTAAGGATTCAGAAGGGGGAATATTGTCAAGATATTGAGATTATACAGGTACATATGTATACTATTAAGGCCCACTCCTCAAATTCTCATCTTTTATGGGATTTAACAAAGAGTAAAAAGTAAGAGTTAATTTACTGTAAAATGGTAAACACCGATTGATGAATTGTTAGTTAATTCTCCAATAAATACACGATTAAACATTAAAGTTAAAAAATTTACCGGAATATTTGTCTTAGACAAAAACTATTTTCGTTAGAATCAGAAGAAGTTCGTCTAGATTTTGTTTGTTTCTTGTTAAATTAATATCTTATTTAGAATCCTCGCACTCGGCTGTCTACAATGCTTCCTTTTATAACATCTGTGTTCGGAATTGCATTCTTTATTGTTATTTTAATATTTAGGTAAGTAATTATAAATATAGTTTAGTAAAGAAATAACTCTATAAAGTTAGCTTAATTAGTTTGCTGTAAAAACATTTTTAGATATATAGTGGCATTCAAAACGAATAATGGAGTGTAGACAATAATTTTCAAGTCAAAACTGCTTGTACTCAATTGCGTTTGGCTTGTAATTAATTTTCTAAACTACATTATTCGTTTTGAATCCGATTATAGTTTGATAAAACTATTCAAAATAAAACAGTACAAACCTTGTGTTTAAACTTAATAATATAAAATAGCTTCTGTCTTTTAATTCAGTATGTCTATCAATATAACAAGACTAAAGGCCGATACTCTACTGCCAGAACTATTTACATTACTTAATATACCAGCAGCTAGGTTAGTTTATATTTATAATTAGAAAGATTATTACTTATTTATTATTAATAAAAAAAACACAACAAACCAAACATAAGTAACACTTTTGAACCAAAGCGAGTAATTTATGTACTGTTAATTATTTTCCGAAGCTCCAATATAAACATAATATACAGTAAAACAAGACGTGTAACCTACGCATTTCGCATCTTTTATCGACGCATCTGCTGACATGAGTTAAACAAGTACAAGAGCAATAAGCTTCCTTCTTTTCCTATTAAAACCACTAAATAGAGAAAGACAACAACAAACCAAAGACCATGACAAACATTGACCAACATATTATTCACTAAAATAGATTCTTTTATGTGTTTTAACTTATTTTATCTTCGCAGACCCTCTGATGAACTTGGATTCACCCGCATGCGGTTTGTAGCCAATTAAGTTTATTCTGTGATTTGTTAGCTTATGCAAAACATCCAAATTTAGAACATCTTACCTAAGAATAAGAAAGAACAATAACAAAATGTATATTATATTTAAAGATAAATTAATAAAAATGCTAAGTGTGAGCAGCATTTGTGAGCTTATGTTGTTGAATATAGACGTAACACATAGTTTGTAAAGGTTTCATATTAGTCTTTACTATTATATTTTAGATACATGTTGACTGTAGCTTCTGTTTGTGGATTATCTGGAGCTCTTCTATCTTCCTTTATTCCGGGATCTAGAATATTGTCAGCACTGTCTAAAGGTAGGCCTTTTACTGTATAAGAATGAACTAATTAGAAAGAGTCTTAGCTAGTAAAACTAAAGAATATTAGTGGAATAGCGCAGTGTATCTTCGGTATTTTAAAAGAATTTTGCGTATAATTTCGTTTTTCGAAAACGTTCAGAGTCATTTTCGAAGATTCAATTTGTTAACATTCCGTAATTATTTTTGGATTCAACTATATGAAAACATGGGTGTTTAAAGGTAACTCAGCCCAGAGGTATGAACTCAGGGCCGTAACTCTGCAAAGTCGACCAGACTAGGGCCGGAAATCTCACATACAAGTCATTGAGGTCGACTTGGCCGAAGGCCGACCCTAAGCGGGGTTGGCATTTTCACATCTCGGCTGGGGGCGGAAATTTGTAAATAAGACCTTGCCATTTCCCACCTCAGCTCAGCTCGAATAATGAAAATGGGATAACTATTAAGACTTCTTCTTATGACTTTTCTTTTCATACTTTTTGATACGGGTTTTAATAAAAACCTACAGTATTCCTATATACTTTTCATATTTCCTACCGTAACCCTCTTTAATTAAGTTAGGTTAATAAAGTTAATTAACTGTATTTTAAATATATTTTAATTTAAATATTTAGATGGCCTCGTCCCCCTACCGGCAGATGTATCCCCTCACTCCCCAATATGTTCTCTATTCGCTTATTCCTTATTAGTTTGCGTTTCACTTCTTGTTAAGACCGAAATTATGTTAGAATTGGTTACTGTAACTACACCAATGAGAATATTAATTACGGTATGTTGACAATTAAAATAAAATAGTTTACAAAATTAGTTTAGGTTATTCTGACTTACCTTCAACACTACCGGCCGGAGCCTATTGGTATTCCACATGAAACTACTAATTATAAGTAAGCTGTTTAGATATTGAAATACACATTACAAACAAAACAAATATAATATAGTCTGACTCAACAGTATTTAATAATAATATTTATTCAATTCTCAAGATTACATCTATCTGATTGTTGATGCTTTTTTTTCAAAGCTCTTGGTTCACTTCTTGCCATTTACATCCAAACGTCTCCTGCTGTTCCTTGAATTGATCCCTCCATCTTATCTTTCGTCTTCCCATTGGTCAATCAATTGAATCAATAGTATTAAACAAGTTTAAAGAATTCGGGAACTTCTCTGAGTCCTTTTTGCGAACATCGTGCCAGCTCGTGGCGCCTTCTCACCGTAAAAGTGTTCACTTGCGATGTATGCGCATGTAATTTGATTGCAGTTGCGGTGCTAAAAATCGAATAAATACGCAAGTAGCACACCGTTGTTACTCCCGAATCAGAATGTATTATTGTAAAAAGGGAATAATGGTAATAAGAAAAAGAAGTGTTGGATTTTGGGTTTGGGAATATGCCAAATTCAGACTAAATATTGTTAACTAAGAGGCAGAAGTAGGAATAAATCGGGTCAATGAAGTATAAATTATGAATTAAATAAATATGTCTGCTTCAGATGTCTTTCTAAACGTCGTCTGCCCCTTTCCATACCGGATTCTCTTGCTTCAGCAGTTCTCCATGACAGTCAGTATTCTATGGATACGGCTGTTTTTGTACAAATGAATGTAGCTCAGATGGAAACAGAAAGATTACAAAAAAGACTAGAAGTTAGTTAAGAATATAGCAAAATAAATAAAATGTTTTACTTTTAAAGAAACAAATCTCTTCTTATTTTACAGGGCTTGGTTTTAGAGAAAAACGTGACTCTATAAGTTGTGTTTTGTTGTTTTTAATGTGGTTTATATTACCTAAAGAAAATGTTAAAGAACGATTTAAGAGTAATAATAGAGGGTTCCTTGCGTACATTTTGAATTTCACCACCGCGCCTGCAGACAAATTGCGCGCCCGTAAATCGCAAGTGCAATTTTGTACATTAAAACGGGCCAGGAGCTGTCCGGTCCCAATAAACGGTTCGCTATCTAGCTGGCGCCGCAGGCCACAATCCACGACAGTTACCTAACCACCTGTATACTAGCTTCTCTCTTGTGCCAATGGCATGTCGGGTGCTTATTATGACAGTTTTGTGATTAAAAGGCATTGAAAAAGATCTTGATTGCTACAATTTAATATTGTTTACAAGACACCAAATTCTTCTTACTATAGTTCAATCTCAATTAGCTGAAATTCGCAAAAAATGAAGATATTCTGCCAATATTTCCAAGAAGAGTTTTCCTAGTATATAGTCGACAGACGAATCGCTTACAGCTAAAGGTCTATTTATTATAATGCGAGCGCATAATTACATCGGTTACTTGTATATTGCTCCGTTATTTTCACGCCTCTTCTAAATTCTACCGTACACCCCTGCAAGCGATTCATCGATCGACCACAACTATAATTATTTTTAGACAGAAGTAAATGAACGAATGCCTCTTGCAACATCAGTTTCTCACTATAATTCTATGGTAAAAACACAGTATTTTATAACATTTTATATTTATTTAAGAATCGTAAATGTGAGACTGGTTTAGCATCTATAAATCATGGTCATAACTGTATTGTGGAAGCGTGTTCACCAACTGAACATGGAGGTAAAGGAATAATAATATATATAGTATAAGGGATAGGTTACAAGCACGGTATACTGGGGAGCTGTGGTGTTATATAAAATGAATGGGAATTGGTGGATTATAAACCTCTTTTTTTAAAAATGTTTTAATTTTATCTAACACTGCGTGTCTCCAATACACTGCGCTGGAAGACTAGTCTCCCTATAAAGAATGTAGTTGGATTGAAAATGAGATATTCTTTGGCCGACTTTTTTGTTTGTTTATTCATTTTACGAAACACGAGATCACCGATATTTAAAGAGACGAGGGAGCCTTAGGAAGCGGGACTTCATAGCACATCACCCAGGGAGTGGAGGCGGTGAATCAGAACAAATAAACAAGAATTCTTTCTTCGGGGAGATTCGAACCATCTGCCTATGAGGCGAAGTTTCTAACTAGCTGAAACATTCAAAAATGATTGATTCTAAAAGTTATTTATTATATTCAGAATAGAAAACTTAAACAGTAAAATGTGATTGACAATTCTAATTTAGATGGTCCTGTTCACCTCTATCATCGTGACATAGCAGAAATTCCTTTCTGTTCGAATTTGGTAGATCAAAACCGTTCTTCAACACCGGGAAACATGAAATTTGAATACAAAAAATCGCAGTTTTTACTTTTACTTTTTCTAATTTCAACAACTTCATTCTCACTTTTATTGGTCAGAACAGAGTATACTGTAAGTATTTATGAATTATAAGAGTATTTGTATTATAAAAGAACGAAACTACAAGGGAACGGCCCGAACTCATTTATATTCTTATTATAAAATGGTGTTTTCTAATTAGAATAGTGTGAATATGTGGGAATATATTATATTCTAGTTATGGTCACTAAATTATTTAAATTTAACCATTTAGAAAAAGATAGTCATATTTAAATAGGTATAGTCCGTAACAAAAAGGTCCGTAACAAACAAATAATACATAACGACTGCAATGTGCGGTGTTATATAAGGTTTGGAAAATCGCTCGTTCTGTGGCAAAATTAAACTTCCATTTTATGGTTCGATGCGCAATTTTTGTTTGATGTCAGAAAAATATTATTGTACTAGTTTTATTTAGTATAATGTCCAAAAAACACAAATACGCAATTGCCGAAGCCTACGCATACCACCGCGCTCTGCGGTCTTTTGTTTGTTATAGACTATAGTCAGCGTTAACTATCATTGTTTTTTTATATTTCTAACTTATATGTGTGGCTGAGAACGCATTATTTGAGCGAAAGTGGGTTAGGCATTGCCTCCGGTTCGTTCACGAACTGTCCGATTTGCGGATCTCTACTGTAAGGTACAATGACGCTTCAAGAGACAGTCATTTCTAAGGATCTCTGTAAGAATGGGGGGGGGGGGTTATTCTTTTCTAATGAACATAAATAAAAAAGTTTCCTATTAAACTTTTAATTTAGATATCCTGTATAGTTTTGTGTGCTCTTTTCTTCTTTATTTCATTAAGTACAGTTATTTTAATAACAAAACTACCTACGAACGACTATATGTTCAGGTATAATTTATATTTATTATGGTCTTATAAAAACCTATACGGGTATAATGCAAAATCCAGGAGTTCGAACTATCATTCCTTTTAATCTGTTCCAAGATGTAAGACTAAGGTATTTAGGAAAGAAGAGATAAATAGCTAAACTCTTAGGATAAGGCTCTAACCAAAAGTACCGAATCCCTATAAAACAAGTGTTTTAATTAATATATTAATTACAGACGTCAATCTAAAACTCCTCTGTTTCCATTTATTTCTTTATTTATTATGTTTTTGGTTCTTATTAGTTTTGTTACTTTTCCAATTACTGTTATATTACCCTTTACATCATATATGACAATAGGTAAGTTAATTCAATTTATCACTAAAAACCTTTACAACAAGATTATTTCCATTAAAATGCATTGGTTTTTTTTTCATAAATTTCAATATACAAATAACTTTTGATAGTCCAAAAGTAGGTAAACGAATTTGTACACCATTTGTATTTACATTTACTATAATTATAATATTTTAGGAATATTAATCTATTTTGGTTATGGTATTTGGTGTAGTGTCGAACGTAATGTTAGAGTTGGACAACAAAGTTTAGAAGAAACTGATGATGCATACAGGGCTATTATGGGCGACGAAATAACTTCTATGTAAAGGAATTAAGATATATTTATAATATAAAAGAATAATAATAACATAACTTTATAAACTAAAAAGTATAACATTTCCCAAATGATGGGTTTTATACTTAAACTATAGCACGTGTTACATACAATGGTATAGTTTCTTTAATCGTTAACGGGTTCTCTGTATATTGTTAGCTGTGGAACTGTTAAAATTCATATTTAGCAAATAATAACACTTATATTTAATTAGTTCAAATATTACGAGTTTATATTTATATTTGCTTTATATTTTATGTTTATTATCCTATTGTTACTATTATATTTATCCATTTGCAATATACAATTAAGAAGTTCAACTAATTTATAATAAAACAAGTTGGAGAGAGAACAAAATCAATGCTCTTTGTTTATTGATATTTTACGAAACACGATATCACAGATATTTGGAGGATGAAGTGAGACGAAGGGACCATAGGGAGACATGACTCCATTGCACAGCACATGGGGAGCGGAGGCGGCGAATCAGAAATTTGGAAGAATTCTTTCTTCGGGGCGGATTCGAACCATCGACCTCGAGATTATGAGGCAAAGCTTCTATCCACTGGGCCAAT
>JAQGAV010001506.1:0-20463 GCA_034691345.1 Phasmarhabditis papillosa
CATATTTGTGAACAACTTTTTCAGCTGAATAACATTGAAAAATAAAAATAAGAGCAAAATTTCAAGTGTACCCTGCCTTTAGTTATTCCATTATAGTTTAAGATTTGCTTCACCGGTCCTAATAGTTATTTTTGTGAGTTGCCTTAGAAAGAACCAATCTGTGAGCTTCCTACCCTTTCCCGTCCTTCATATTGAAGGTTAGGGGGCAAAAATAATACGGTTTTGCAACGGACTCAAAAATTGGGCCCGGCATGATTCAAAAACGTTGGGCTTAGGCACTGCCCGGGCTGGCTCCACTTCCCCAAAACTCGGTCTAAGAAATTAGCACCCTGGTTTTGCACTCTCATCGATAGGTGGGAAAGCATACGGAGCAATCCGAATGTTCATGGACACGACAACTGAAGTCCAACACCTATTCTGCAATAGTCAGCGGACGAACGATATGCAAGTTAAAGGTCTAAAGGTAGGTGCTCCATTGAGCACTTTGTGTTGCTTACCGCACCGCTACAAATTTGCAGCTCGTACCGTATACCCGTGCATAAACCCTTGCCGGCAACTACATTTACGCTCCATCGCCAAAGTCCTACAGTAACCCACCTCTAGGCGAACTAATGGCCATAGTTCCAAAGTGAAACATAGTAAACACCAGTTGGACTGGGGGTGATGAAAGCAGAATGAAAAGTGACTGGGAGGTCGGGCCTTAGAGCGGCGGAGCAGTCTTCAGGGGTGCTGCGGTGGTAGGCTGCGCTTCCTCTCTAGGCTGGCTCACAACAAGCCGAGTAGAGATGATATTAGTATCGCCGTTTGTGTAGAAATGTTTTATCCCCCGAGACTGGCGAGGTTTCTGGTGCAAAAAATACATTTAGAAAACAAGAAATAAGATTTAAAAGCGGTGCGAAAAGACGAAAACATGATAAATTGAAAGTTTTTTTAAGAAAACAAAGGATATTTCCCATTTGAAGGCGCATTGTGGAAGTTCCTCTGTAAGAAGGATATATTTTGTAACAAGAAAAAGGCTGCAAGGTGCGGTGTTAAATCAGGGCTTTCGTAATTACGTATATGGGTTTTATAAAATCAAACCATCGCAAAAAGACGCCATGATATTTTTCTAGCAACAAGCAAGAAATTGCGCTTCTAATCATACCAAGAACATCTACTTTCGATGAAAATTGAGCAGTTTCTGAAAGCCTTTATAACACCGCACCTTGCAGCATTTTTCTTGTTGCAGACTATATCTACAGAATGAAAGGGGTAGCCTTCCGCAATTGGTAGTCAAAGAAAAACAGAGAAAACATACGTGATAATACGTTTATCAGCGAGATTGTCTATAGTTTTGCTGGGATTTTTGTGGTAAAGTGCAAGGCTCCGCACGACCGGTCGTGAATTTTTGAAAAGTCGGTCGGTCGCGACCGGTCGTAAATATGAGTGAAAAAAATTCAAACAAGTACTTTTTCTAAAGTAGTCCAATTTTTCGAGGAGACTATCCGCACCAGGGATGTCCGGCATATATAAACAGTTAGTTCAAAAAGTTTAAAGTATATTGGTTCGAATATATTAATCTGTCTGAACCAAATGGGACGTCGACGCCAGACGTTTGTCTTTATAATGAAGGATATTCCCGCCATCTTAGAGGCTGAGTGATGGCTTTCAAAGATTTTAAACATTTCTATTAGGAAAAAACGGCGTCAGAAGACAAAACGAAGTTGAAATATATAAAAAAAGTTTGAAGTGAAGGCAAGGAAGTACAGAGATTATGCCGATAGCGCCAAGTTTAAAAGTTAGGATTTGGATTTTAAGGAGAAAAGTTGTTGGGGGAATAAGTTTGGAGTTAGGACCACTTGGTAGTGAGTTCCCGGATCTTTTGAGCATCTCAGAGCATTGCACATTTAGATATTGTCACCGCCAAGAGTAATGATGAAGTGTAAAGAATTCAACGCTCGTCCGAGCCCCTACGCTCGTGCAATTTCCCTGCCATTAATTACCGTTTAACTTTCGAAACATGTGCTTTAGCCTAATGGTTAGAGCAGCGGCCTCTGAATCCGTGAGGATGAGAGGTTGTGAGTTTAATTCCTCCCCTATCCCAATCCCAATCTGGGCCCCGGTGGGATGTATGCCTAACAACGCGTTGGTTCTACTGATGGAAGCAACTAAAAACTGTTATGATTTCAAAGAAAAGTCAAGCGCAATTTTTTTAATTTCAACTATATATAGCGCCCCAGGTGCTGTGCAATGGAGTTTTGGCTCCCTATGGTCCCTTCGTCTCACTTCATCCTCCAAATATCTGTGATCTCGTGTTTCGTAAAATATTAATAAACAATCTTTTTAATAAATGTTAATTAAATATCTATTTTATTAATGTCAATGGAGTTTAATTTGGGTTGTTAGTTTTGTTTGTGACATCCCTGTTATATAACAAAGATTTAGATGCAACTATGTATTTAAATTATCAAACACTATTCATCTGTGAATACGAACAAAAGGAATCAAATAAATAACTTGTCAATGATATTGATTGATGTGTGTACAAATTGTAACTGAAGGTGCCCCTGCTGTCTTTGCCTAATTTTCTATTGGGGACGACCCAGCCTCTTTCAATCTTTATTTTCAAATGATATTTTTCTGGCTTCCCGCATAATTTTGTTAATCGTTGTTGTATTAAGAATATTGAATCGATTCTCCAAAATTCAGCAAATCTGGAAAATTTTCGCTTTCTAAAATGAAATTGTAAAGCATCCTAGTAAATACATCGATCTTTTCTTTTTGAAATGGCTTCTTTATGTCTCTTTTTAGGATTTTCTTTTCTATTTTTTGTTCTGCGAACTGCTGTAAGAAGGTAACATTACTCAAATGAATAGAATTTTGGCAACTGACTTGGATTATTATTTTTAGCTCGGAGCTAAGTTTAGGCTGAGAATTTGAGATTGGAATGGTAGCTATGGTTGGGAAAGGAACTGATTGAACTATCGGATCTGAGAGAAGATCCAATAGAACTAGGAACAAACCTCACAGTTTATAATCTAAGAACCTATTAATAAATATATAAGTATAAATCAGTTATAATTACAGTTTCTCTCACATATTCTCTTGACCGTGTGAACTTCATCGGGGGAATCACAATGATTTTTATATCGTTTTCTAGTGTCATCGAATGAAAAAAGAGTCATTTAACTATTGCAGACGCAACGCTCAGACACTATAACCATTTCGTAACTCATCTTACTTTCAAATACTTTTATACGATCTTCACCTTTATAATCTTATGTTCGGCGCATTACTGACTTTTCGCGCTTACATTTTGTGATCTGTGGCCTTTTTGGTTTCCTGGCCTTGCACCATGATTGTGGATGAAGCTCGATGCGGGGGCCAAACCATGAGCTCCAGTTCCTCGACAGCAGAAGCTACACTTCGAGGTCGTCAGCCACACCGAATGTGCACCATTTAACAATGAACGAAAGAGAGAAGAACGAATAAGAAGAATAAGCTTAATCTTTTCCACAATCGGTCAAGAGGTTCCCGAAAGAAGACTACTATCCCGAGAAACATGAGAGCAAGTTAAATATATAACATTTATAGCTAAATTCCCACAAAGATACAAAGGAGAAAACATCGATACGTCACATACGCAACGAACATCGATATACAACTAACAACTAGCACGAGTATAACATTTTGGGCCAGCGTTAAGGCCCCATTTGCAGGTTACTGTAGTTTCGTTGCGATACCCTGCCGAGTGCGAACATTCCTCGAATTGACTTGAAAACGTGCGGAAAAAGCGCTACTTTGCAGCACGTCTTACTTTATTTCTCTTGTATTTATTCTATGAGTGTTATAAATGCAATCTCTTTAATGCTCATGTTCTTAGTTTTAGGTTGTAAATTTGGTTGCTGAGGTTCGTTCGTAGGTGGATCAGTTTTCTAACAAAAGAAGTATGAAACAAAATGAAAAGAAAAATGAAAATGAAGAACCAACTCTACCGAACCAATCTCTACCTATTGAGGAAATCGGATGGATCAAGAACAACCGGCCCTCAGGAGATGCATAATCCGGTCACAGACTTCTACAATGACCTTTTTGCTGAACATCAATAACACAAATCGTAGACGGAGAACATCAGCTTCGGAGCCACCACATTTCTTCACATTCTCGGGAAATAGAAGCAACATCTTACCACTTTGAAGGAAAGTGACAAACGGAAAAGATCGAATCTCCGTGAAATGGTGGTCTTTGCATACTGTAACAATTGAAGTTATTAGAGAGCTGTTCAACCAATGCCTGAAGGACGAAAGGTTTCCAAATATTATGGGAAATTCGGTAATATTTCTGCTCTTCAAAAAAAGGGGACCCACTGGACATCAACAACTACCGTCCCATTGCTGTTTCCTCAACTATTATGTAGCTTTTCATAAGAAAGAAAACTGCAAGAATTCAGACATCTTTGATCCAAATTCTACTAACTATAAGTGTTGAAACCTATTTCAAATAGAGAACTTAAAATTAGTTATATTCTACATAATAACGCAAATGAACCAATCAGCGCGCGCCGAGGGTAGAGAGAAAGCAGAGACCGTTTCGAAATGCGCATGCATTCGCTCTGTGGTGTTGTTAGTCGATACAGATCGTCGGTGGTTTTCACGTGTAATACCGACATCAAGAAGCGGGCTTGCGTCCGGGAAGTCGATAAGACCGACTTCTACTTGAGCGGATAGCACGCTTTCGATAAAAGGGAATAGCGAGAACTTAAGATCTAAGATTGAATAACATGATTACGAATTATTGTAAAGAGAACTCGGAAATATAACGATTTAATGATACTAATTAGTTAGCGAGATACTATGTCGAATATAAATTTTGTATAAACGATATCATGTAGTAGTAGTCGCATTGAATTAATCCAGAGAGGTATATTGCACTGAGCTATACGCTAGTAAAAAGTCATGATAAATAATCATACAGGTTGAAAATACTTGCCCTTCCCCTTTTTTCATAAAGGTTTCACCAATTGCTGCACATACTTTTGGCAATAATTCTTTCGCTTGAAGTTCAGACCGAAGCATACCTCAGACCGCACATAAAATACCTTTTCGCCACTAATAAATATATTATCCTTGTGTACTGTTTTTATATTGATTGTGGTTTTATATGGAAATCTCTCAGTACTAAATATCAGAAACTGTTCAACTTCACTAATTATCTATTTCATATAATAATTGAAAGAAGTGTAAAGAAAGCAAAGGAAATCTACTTTTGTAACAAGGATCCTTATTCAGATCGGATACGCATTATCTACTCTGTAAATAGTTTTCTCTGTTGATTAAAATAGAACAAAAATAATAAACAAAAATAAATTTATTGAAAGCAGAATCATGTTTAATTTATAAAATAACAAAGTGAGAACATTGTAGACTTTAACTGAGGGAAGAACGTCTATCTTATGGGAAGGGGTACGTAGTCTTAGGTTCTAAAAAGAAGAATTGATCAGAAAGTTGAAAATGAATGTAAGATATTTTTATTTTAATTTAACTATATCCAAAGTATATTTAGAAGTAATTCACAACCTTTAAATTATAAAATACTTTAGTTTTTATAGATTTTTATTTAAATTAGAACCTACCTTGTTGGAAATTGCAATTTAACTTTGCCGAATAGCCCTGTATTTGCCGCCTGTACCTCACGGAGGGATTCTGGTTCCAAGGCAGATTCGATACTCCATTCGGTACTTAATAAACAAGTAATTAATATAATGGTAACTGGGAAATGAAAATAATCAAAACTTCATGTGACTTGAAAGGTTATGAAGAACCTTGTAGGAAGTTATTTAGTGTAGTATATTAGACATATTTTAAGCAACAAATCCTATCGAAGAAAGTGAACTAGACCTCCTCCTAGAACTAGAACTAGTGAACTAGGGGGAGGAGCCGATAAGTATTAAGACAGTTTGGCGGGCTTCTAAGTTTGAACTATGGGGTTTCACGCAGCGGTATTGAAATTTTTCGAAAGTCACTTAATTGGCTACATCATATCCCAAAATGAGCAAAGTGGCTGCATTCTATTTGCAGGGTTGTGAAGTAGTTCAGTGATGTTGGTTATGTCAATAGAAGTCTCTGCCAGGCCATCCACGTACTGTCAACACTTCAATGTCAGGAAAAAAGATTCGCCAATGGATCTACCGCAATGATTGTGAGTCTTAATCGCGTTGCTTCAGAGTCGAATTTCGCTCGATCTGTGTCTCCTTCAAGGCCACACGCTGATAGATGTTGCCCAGATGAATCGGCTCCAAAAAGCGAGAAAGCTTCTTGCTCAGTTGCGTTCGGCACGCCTTGAGGAAATTCTCTTTAGGGACGAGAAAGTTTTCACCGTTGAAGTCGCACTGAACAGTCAGAACCAACGGCAGCTACTCTCACTTTGTGATATAAACTCTGGAAAGAGGAAACTGTGTGCAAAACACTCTTTCCAAAATAGGTCATGGTCTAGGGCGGAATAACCGCAACTAAGACTTATCTGGTTATTATCGAAAAAGTTGTCATAATCAATGGTTCTCGCTACCAGGATGAAGTTTTGAAGAAGGTCGTCTATCCATGGAGTCAACAGCACTTTCCAAATGGGAATATGATTCCTCAGCAGGACTGGGCGCGCGCCCACGGAGCAAAATCCTTTTTGAGGCTGTGCTATTTCCTTTTTCCTGGGTACTGAGGCAAATACGTGTGGCCTTCTGACTCGCCAGATCTCAATCCTATGGACTTTTCAGTATCAGTGAAGTCTCGAGAAAGTTTGGATTCTCTAAAAACTGATCTGATCAAGTCATGGAATGAATTGGATGCCAACTATCTGCGTTCCACAGTAGGCTCATTCGAGCGCCGTCCTCAAGCCAAGAGGAGGTCACTTTGAACAATTTTTAAAATAGATAATATGTTATCTGTTCGTAAACTGAGAATAAACCTATTATATAGTCTGTAACAAGAAAAAGGATGCAAGGAGCGGTGTTATAAAGGCTTTCAGAAATTGCTCAATTTTCATAGAAAGTAGATGTTCTTGGTAGAATTAGAAGCGCAATTATGCTTGTTAATAGAAAAATATCATAGCGTCTATTTGCGATGATTTGATTTCATAAAACCCGTATACGTAATTGCGAAATCACTCGTTTAACACCGCACCTTGCAGCCTTTTTCTTGTTACAGACTATATGAAAAATATTGCTTTTTGGGTTTATTTTGAAGTTTTTTCAATACTTTCGGCCACGCCAGCTTATTGTTAGTTCTGCGATTTAAAGAAAAAATCTCATTAATAAATACCAATTAATGTTCAAGCAAAAACTTTGAAAAACTAAGAAAGAGCGTAAACATTAAAACATATTCATGACAATTGGAACTAGGCCTCCCAGATCCCTCCCTTACTCTGCTATGATAGCAATCTCTTTCCTATTTGAATCCTTGAACATTCGTCCGAAATAGAATTAGAATTGACTTCGGTTCTCCAGCCTACAGATAATATAAATGCTTATTATTTGGTCACTATTCTCAAAGTCAGATGTTAATCCCGAAACACAATTGCTACGTTAAAGTTACCAAGAACTACTAATGGTTATAATAAAAGAGAAATCCTTGTTAATAATTGGAAATAAAGCTAAACACGTTTTATATATGCTCGTTTCCATATTTAACAGTCTTTGCCAATTGTTTCAACGGGATGCATGGGCAAATCTGTCCAAAATTTGTCCCGTGAAATTCCATTTCCATCCCTAACCATAATCAACTTCGATATGCTACTATTTATTCCAAAAACTATCTATATATCATTAAAAGCTTGTTTCAATTGGAATATTGAGTAATTTTTAAGAGATTTGATTTCACCATGCTCTAGATTATGCTGCCTCAGCACATATCAGATATAAATTGACTTTCTTCACGAGGAATATCACACAATATCACACAAAAGTCAATTACTCTATTTGCTACGACTTACTTGGCTACTGATCTACGTACATTTCGATATTGCACCACTTTTCGGGGGTTACTGTATAATTGCGTGCCAAAATTAAACTTACAATGCACGCCGAGAAAAGGGGCGTGGCCGCCGGGTCAGGGCTGAGAAAAGACCGGCCGAGCCAGCCGGTTTATCAAATAAATTTTCGACCCCGTTTTAGGCCGATTTCGCCCGGCCCGGCCGGCCCGTCAAATTCCAAGCCCTGCGCCGGGGCTTGGAATTACTTTTAATTGATATAAGTGTAAAATACTATGATTGATCAAACATATTAAGGAAATTATATCAGCGAGAAAAATAAATCTACTTTAACCACAAGGATTCTTATTCCTATATGACTACTCTTAATTGTAAATATAATAAATCAACAACAACATCTTTATTAAGGGCAGGATCTAAAAACATGTTCAATATAAAAAATAATAAAAACTTTGTAAAATATTACTGGTAACAATGACGATCTTATATCACAAGGACTACTCATTCTTCCATTCTGAAAGAAAAGAAATTAATCAGAACATTTAAAAATTAATTTAAACTTAATAGTAATTAAATTATATCCAAAGAGTATCAAGAACTCGTTCAACAACTTTTGATTATTTATAGAGTTTTATTTAAATTATATTCATACCTTTCTGGAAATTCCAATTTAACGTTGCCAAAAAGACCAGTATTTGCCGCCTGTACCTCACGAAGGGATTCTGGCTCCAAGGCACATTCAATATCCCATTGGGAACTAAATAATTAAATTAGAATTAAATTAACGGGGAAATAACTATACTATTTAGAACTTTAGTATTATGGAAGTATATATATAATATTACTTAGGTTATTACTAGTGATATTGTCACAGTGAAAACTTACGTAACACGAATATTATGTGCAATTGGCTTCAACAGATTGTAGAACTCTTCATCCAATTTAATTTCATATAGTGCTAGTTCTTCGATAGAAATACACTAAAAACGGGTGATTAGGGAAATAAGAGACAAAGAAAAAATCTTCTGTCTACTATTTTCTTATAAGGCAATCGGCAATCATGTATCGGCAAAAATGAGGCAATTGTTAACTCGATTTTGATTTTTATACACGTTAAACATATGAATGAACACTTATTATTCTAATAATTATTCATTATTTATTACCCAAAACCTACATTTCCTAAGACTGTAGCAATAATTTTCTGTGCGTCCTTCAGAGTTATATCAGATTTTTCATTGGAATGAATTGTTCCATTTTCGTCAAGAATATTATAAGATATGGACAAATTAGTGTTGTAGTTAAATCTAAAATTCCCAAGAATTAATTGAGAGTTTTTAGTAATCTATTAAAATATTCGAGTTCAAAAATATTTCACATAGAGCCAACAAATAACTTACTCCAGAGTTCTCATCTGATATTGGCTTATTGGAAGCGACTCGTCCGGATTATTGCAAATCTAAACAAAGAAACACTTATATACAGTCAAATATATTTGTAATTACTAAAAATAACTTTCAATGTTGGTTTATTAACTAACCTTATCGAACTTCACAAATGCTTCCTGTACTACTATTCCGACGGTATTATGGGGAATAGGTACCATCCCATATTGGTCTGTCTCAGTCCTAGAATGAATAAAATAAATAAAATAACGTGTTAGAAGGTTATATTCAAAAAAATAATACCTTTTAAAAATATGTGTGCTGCAAAGTTGCAGCTTTTACATTTCCAGCCAGTTTTACGCCAGGTTGTGTCCCGCCAGGAAAACCACCGTAACCCAAAGGCGACCATTTAGCGTCAGCCCAAATTGATTGATCACGATTTCGTCAGTTGTTAATACGTTGTCGTTGCGTTATGTGACTCTTCGTTATATTTCTATTTGTTTCCTTTGTATATGTTTTTGTATGTTCGGCAGTTTATAAATCTTGTGTTTTAACTTGCTTTCGTATATTCTCGGGCTAGTAGTGTTCCTGCAAGAACCTCTAGTTTGAGTTGGGAAAAGAGTAGGATATTTTCTTCTTTGTTCTTTCGTTCGTTTGTTGTATGGTGCACACTCAATGCGGTTCCTATGGGCTCGCCGTTCCTCTCGATATGTGGCATACTGCAATTGAGGAGCGGTGATCCATGGTTTGGCCCCCTTAACGAGCTTCTTCCCAAACCATCGGGTGGATTGGATACCGAGAAGGCTGAGAGGAACTAATTGTAAGCGCAAAAGGCAGTGTTTGCGCCGAACAATATGGTCGCGCATTTTTCACTTTATTTCATTACAGTATTGGTGAAAACTCTGCAACAATTTCCATAAAGAACGCCAATGTAGATAAGAATATTAAGAGTTATATCTTTTCATTAGTTCAACTCTTCTCTGTAAAACTTACATGAGATTGATAAAAAACCCAGCTTCTTTGAGGTTCATTCCAATCCAAAACGTTACATCAAAACGAAGCCTTTTCTGACCGTTCATGCTCGTCATTGAGATAATGTGAGGTCCATTTCGGTGATCTCCTACGAAATTACAACCATCTTGCAATTGATTGGAAGGAAGAATGCCAAAATCGCAATTACGGCAATACCCGTCCTTCTGAAAAGAGAGAGAAATAAACTTTAATCCTAATAGTTGTTAATAATTGGCTGAGCAATAGGAGAAAAAGACAGACTAACCTTTAAAAAGGCAGAAATTCCTTTTATTGTGAATTTCGTCATAAAAAAATTAATCCTAAATCTAGTGTTGGCTCCTTCAAGTAACTCATCCGTAACATCCACAACTAGATCAGAATCCGGCCTTGGACGTATACCAGCGCAATTTATCAACTTTAGAGTCTAAATTTTTTTCAATTATATTATATAACATAACAATAACCCCGTTATTTAAACTACCTACTTTATTCGAAACAAGTTCACTGGGAAGTTCAGCCAAACACAATCTAAGAATATGTCCATGGCGATGAAGGAACTTCAAGAATAATGGTAAAGACACCGGAATTGAGCATTCCATCAAAAGCATTTTCCTAAAGGCAAATTGTACTTCTTATTTAACGTTTATATTTAAAGGCACGGTCTACTCAAAAATTTGTGGTCAATATTATTGTTTTATATTATACAGATTGAATTATATAAATATCAAAAAATTTGAAGAAAAAAGAGCGATTTTACAGCATTTTGAATTTTGGGCATCGCTGGAATCGCTATCTCGGGTTACAGTATTTCAGATATTCAAAAAGTTGCTGAAAAACATACTTAAGTTACGAATTTTACTTATATCTCGCGATACTGTTGTTTTCAGTCATTAAAATGGTAGAAATGTTTTTAGTTTTTCAAATTTCCTTCTGATTCACGAGTTATAGGGAATGCCCGCATTTTATGCAATGGGTGCGCGATGCCCGGACTCCGCATCTACGCTGATCTAAACGCAGGGTAGCATGACTTTCAAACGACCATAACTCGGCTTAAAATTATCCCAAAAAAATTCGATATTCATATTTCAACGCAGTATTACTAGCTTTATCGATTTAAAAATTAAAATGGACAAGAACTTTTTGAGTAGACCGTGCCTTTAAAGGCACGGTACACTCAAAAATTAATTTAAAAAAAATTGACGAAAAATGAACGATTTTAAGAAATTTTGCATTTTGGGTATATCTGCCTCGAGTGATACGGGCTACTGTAGCTGACTTCAATGAAATATTGTGTGAAAGTATATAAAGTGGTCATAATTTAGAAAATTCCTGATGAGATTCACGGTTTTTGGCCCAGATAATGCTAGAAATGTTTTTAGATATTCAAAATTCCTTTTTTTTCAAGAGATATAGATAATCGGCTATTTCATGCAAGGTCACAGGGCAGGCCAGGACTCCACACTAAGTTCGACCTACGGGCAGGGTGGCAGTATTTTCAAAGGGCCATAACTCGGCTTAAAATGATCGTACAAATATTCGATCTTTATATTTCAACTCAGTATTTATAGCTCTATCGAATTAAACATTAAAATTGATAAACTATTTGTGAGTGTACCGTGCCTTTAATTATTATATATTGCTATAAACTTTTCCCAAATCCACGTAAGCGCTCACTTTGCCCATTTCTATTAGACATACTTACTTAATTTTAATATTTATCATCAATTCCATGAGCTTTTCATTGATAATTAAGAAAATCCATTCAAAAATATTACCGTTCCATCTAAAGTAATCGATCGAATAACACTGAAATAGTTTCCAATTTGTAGTTTTATATTAACAACTTAAAGTGTTTGTAGTGATAATGCTTCAAAAAGACAACAAAACATAGTTTTGTCGCTTTGATACTATATAATAAAAAAACGCTTATCATTAGGGTTGGAATTTGGTAAGATGTGTGATAAAAATCATAACCCTACTTAGCATAACCAAAAATTAAACCTTCGCCTGCTAAATATTTGAATCTCTATATATTGAGTTAGATGTTCGTTAGAGTTTGTAGTTTGCATTTTCTTTTAAAGGCATGGATGGTACACTCAAAAAATGATTTCAAATTTCATTATTTAAGATTAATCTGCTCAAAAAGTTATAAAAATGATATAAATAACACAAAAGGAACGAATTTACGACAAATTGAGCTTTTGTTTTCTGGTTGCACCGTGGACGAGTACTATAAGATGATTTGGAAGCAATTAGTTAGAAACTGCCTTAAATCAACGAGTTTCGACAAATTCTTTGCTACCCACGGGGTTTTCGCCCAAGATAATGGTAGAAATGTTTTTAGTTTTTAAATTTTTGTTCAGTTTCAGAAGTTATATAAGTTTTATAAATTTATGCAATTGCCGCTCTCCGCCCAGGCAACATTTTTAAATGCCCATGACTTCGTTCAAAATCATTGTAAAAAATTTGATATTAATATTTCGCTTCAGAAAACGAAGTTCTATGAAACCGAACAATAAAATATACAACTTAATTTTCGGTGGACTCTGCAATTAACTAAAACACTAACCGTCGATAAAATGATTGACATTTTCTCAGTTATATCTTCCTTATCCGTGTCAATGTGAATCTCACGCTTGGTATTGTCAATATTAGAATCTTGCAGTAAAATGTACACATTGTTTTTCTCACGGGTATATATTCTAAAGGAAATAGATTAAGTAAATTATTTTTACACTTTTAAATTATATTACTTTTGTTTATTATATAAAAACGTACTGTACTCTCTTATAGGTCATCATTCTATAACTCTTGAATAATCCATTAGCCTTTGGACTAGCAAGACTGAACTGATGAAGTTGATCCTTGTCGAAGAACAAACCAATATCAGCAAAAACAGCATCAGGGATAAAAGAACCAAGTGGACGAAACATGGTCTTCTAAATCAAAAATATTAATAAATATGTATTTTAAAATAGTTATTGAATGTTAGACAGAAAAACAAACGAACACATTTGATTGAATATCAGACATAAATAAAAAGTATACAAGTAAACATATTTCTTTATAAGTAAAGAGTGCTGTTAGCTATGTTTAGTAGATAAACCGCATTAAATGTAGCTTTATGCCTCAGTCTTAATACAAGTAAAACAACGTTCTAAATAATTCAAATAATATTTTACAAAGTATATTTGTAAGAGAGGAAATTTATAGAAAAATTGGATCTAGGTGTTGTCGATAGCAGAGAACACGATGAAGCTACTGTGAAGGTATAATTTTTACATCCACACTGTGTTTTTAACGCTTTTGTTTTTATTTGACTAATAAATGTTATTTAAGGATCTATTTTATTAATGTCAATGGAGTTTAATTTGGGTTGTTAGTTTTGTTGGTGACATCCCCAGTATATAACAAAGATTTAGATGTAACTATTTACTTAAATTATCATGCACTTTTCATCTGTGAATATAATAGAATGAATTTATTGTTTCCGAGGACCTTAAAACACATAAACAAATTAAAATGTACTTAATTATTAAAGAAATCAAACAAATAACTAGTCAATGATATTGATTGATGTATGTACAAACTGTAACTGAAGGTGCCCTTGCTTTCTTTGCCTGACTTGCTATTGGGGACGACCCAGTTTCCGGAAATTTGGGAAGTCGGCCGGCACAGGGATAATTTTTATGAAAAAAGCGACTGATTTACATGAATATTGTGATAAATAGTATCCAAAAATGTCAATAGGCAAAGCTTGTTGCATTATTTATTGTTAATGCCGGAAAATAATATTGAAAACTAAATGTTTTTGAAGAATATCCGCTAAAAATATGAAATAGACTAGAGCCGACCGGGGCCAATTGTTTTATCTTTGTTGTCTTAAGAATTTCGAATAGTTTCTCGAAACTTCATCCAATCGGGAAAATTTCGATTTCCAAAATGAAACAAACCGCCGGCGACTTTGTCGCCGTTCTGGAACGCTCTATATAAAACCGTAACAACAAAAAGCAACTGAAACTGTTGCTAACTATCGCAACGCTTAACAGTTGATGCGCAGAATAATCCGGATTTCAGATGACTATAACTCCGCCAAGAATGAATATTTTGCTACCAAACTTTCAGAATCCTGTTGTGGCCCCTGTTTCTATGAACAGACTAATCGGTTAAAAAATGCGAAATTGCGATGTCGATGACACACGGACACCATTGAACTGTAATATCTTCAGATTGCAAAGCATCCTAGTAAATATATTAGCAGAAACAATCTCTTTTATGTTATTTGAAGAAACAATAAAGGCTGGGCCCATTTGATGATCAATGTAAACATACAAATAAACTGTTAAATAAAGAGCCCCACCAGCCTTGGTAAAGAAGGTAATTCCGTCATGAGCTTAGGGGGATCTAGATCCGGATTCGTGTTAAGTCCCTTCACTTTTTGAATAGTTTCGAATCCGAATCCGGTGAGGAAAAATTCACAGAACCGTATCCACACTACAAGACAGCCCCGATCTTCATTAACCTAATTCCATGACTAATCTGTCAAGCTTAATGTTAGGAACTTCATTTCTATTTATAGTCTGTTTCAAAACCTAGACTACATTGCACCGGCCTCATATGATGGGCGATGTTGTAAATTTTGCTATCAAAAAGATTCTGTCAAAAACCGGAAATATGTAGTATGTTGCGAAATTTGAAAAATAAGCGCTCATACTTCTGATGATGCAAAACTGGGCAGCAGTTGATCAAAATCACAATAGCCCAGAGAATTCCACTCCGGACAAACCTCGAATATTAAATTCCACATAGTTTTTCAATTTTTGAAATTCATCAAAAACGACGTATTTTGACGAGTTTTGAAAGTTGGAAATAGAGCCGAGCAAAGTTGATTAATTAGAGTTGTTCAGTTTGAAATTCTCTATCCAAACATATAAAAAACATTATTATTCAGTGTCATTTTCTGTTATAAGTTGCCAAAAAGTGTCATTTTATGTCAGTTATGAAAGCGGCAAGACAGTAGGAAAGGCTGGTTGTTGGTGTGTAGGCCTGCGGCGCCAGCTAGTTGGGGGCCGCTTCGCGGAAGAATCCAGATTTGAATCCCTCAAAGGAAGAAAAGAAAGAATCCGTTCCTCCCTAGGTTTTTGCTATGGAATTCTTGTTTCTTAAGATTGCTTTGATTTGTAATCTTCTGATTCGTTAAAAATTTAGCTCCGTATCTCTCAGTACTAAAAATCAGTAACTGTTCAACTTAACAAATTATTAATTTCATATAATAATTGAAAGAAGTCTAAAAAAAGCAAAGGAAATCTACTTTTGTAACAAGGATCCTTATTCCGATCGGATACGCCTTATCTACTCTGTAAATAGTTTTCTTTGTTAATAATAAATGTTATCAAAAATACTAAACAACAATAAATTTATTGACAGAAGAAGCATGTTTAATATATAAAAAAACAAAGTTAGAACATTGTAGACTTCTTTAACTGAGGAAAGAACTTGTATCTTATGAGAAGGGGTAGTCTTAGGTTCTAAAAACGAAGAATTGATCAGAAAGTTGAAAATGAATTTAAGGTAGTTTTACTTTAATTTAACTATATTTAATTCAACAACTTTAATTTTTAAAATAGTTTATAAATATTTATTTGAATTAGACCCTTACCTTGTTGGAAATTCCAATTTAACTTTGCCGAATAGCCCTGTATTTGCCGCCTGTACCTCACGGAGGGATTCTGGTTCCAAGGCAGATTTAATACTCCATTCGGTACTTAATAAACAAGTAATTAATATAATGGTAACTGGGAATGAAAATAATCAAAACTTTATGTGACTTGGAAGGGAATGGAGAACTGTGTAGTAAGTTATTTGTAGTAGTATATTATATATATTTTAAGCAACAAATCCTATCAAAGAAGGTAAACTACAGGGTGGTCGATAAGTATTGAGACAAAATTTGGCGGACTTCTAAGTTTGAACTATGGGGTTTCACGCAGCGGTCTTGAAATTTTTCGAAAGTCACATATATTGGCTACATTATATCACCAAAATGAGAGAAGTTGCTCCATTCTACTTGAAGTTATGCGACCAAATCCGCATCGTGCCTCGATTCTTCATCTCTTATAGCAAGGAGAACCTTCGCGAAGGATTGCCTCAGATGTCCAAGAAGCACAGTGCAGAGTGTTGTGAAGCAGTTCACGGATTTTGGTTTTGGATGTCAATACGAAGCCTCTGCCAGGTCGTCCACGCACTGTCAACACTTCATTGACAAGAAAAAAGATTCACCAAAATATCTACCGCAATGATGGAGTGAATTTTAATTACATTGCTTCAGACTGGAATTTCGCTCCATCTACGGTACAGAACATTGCCAAAAATGATCTGCGTCTTCGCTCATATCGTCTCCCTCACGGCCACACGCTAACAGATGTTGCTAACTATAAGATGAATCGGCTCCAAAAAGCTAGAAAGCTTCTTGCTCGGGTGCGCTCGGCACGCCTTGAGGAAATTCTCTTCATGGACCAGAAAGTCTTCACAGTTGAAGTGGCACAGAACAGTCAGAACCAACGGCAGCTACTCTCACCTGGTGACAGAAACTCTGGAAAGAGGAAAGTGTGTGCAAAACTCTCTTTTCCAAATCGGTCAAGGTCTAGGCAGGAATAACCACAACTGGTAAGACCTATCTGGTTTTTATCAAAAAAGTTGTCAAAATCAATGCTTTCAATACCAAGATGAACTTCTTAAGAAGGTCGTCTATCCATGGAGTCGACAACACTTTGCAAATGGGAATATTATTCTTCAGCAGCACTGGCCGCTGGCCCACTGAGCAAAATCAACTTTGGGGCTGTGCGATCGCCTTTTTCCTGGGTACTGAGGCAAATATGTGTGGCCATCTAACTCGCCAGATCTCAATCCTATGGACTTTTCAGTATCAGTAAAGTCTCGAGAAAGTTTGGTTTCTCTAAAAACTGCTCTGATCAAGTGATGGGATGAATTGGATGCCAACTACCTGCGTTCCACAGTAGGCTCATTCGAGCGCCGTCCTCAAGCCAAGAGGAGGTCACTTTGAGCAATTTTTGAAATAGATAAAATCTTACCTGTTCTTAAACTGAGAATAAATCTGTTAAATGAAAAATTTTGCTTTTTGGTTCATTTTGAAGTTGTCTCAATAGTTATCGGCCACCCTATTATTCAATACAAATAGCACAGCCGAGAGTTGCAACAAAAATCATAAGTTGGTACCAACCCCAGTAACTTACGTAACATCAATATTATGTGCAATTGGCTTCAATAACCGATAGAAATCCTCATCCAATTTAATTTCATATAGTACTAGTTTTTCGATAGAAGTACACTAAAAACGGTCGATTAGGAAAATAAGTGACATATTTTTCTTATAAAACGTATTGGCCAAAATTTGGCAATAGTTATCTCGATTTTGATTTTTTTACGTTAAACATATGAATGAACACTTATTATTCTGAGATATATTCATTATTTATTACCCAAAACCTACATTTCCTAAGATTGCAGCAATAATTTTCTGTGCATCCATCAGAGTTACACCAGATTTTGCATTGGAATGTTCCTTTCTATTTTCGCCGGGAATATTATAAGATATGTGCAAATCAATGCAGTAGTTAATTCTAAATTCTCAAGAATCAAATGAGAGTTTTGAGTAATATGAGTTTAAAAATATTACACCTAGAGCCAATTATAACAAATGTATAAATCAGTTTTGAATAATCAATGTAAAGAAATTGTATAAGATTTATGGAAAATTATAGTGTATGAAACTACTACGGTTTGCCCCTATGTCTATACGTGGTAGTGTCGATCAATGCGGGGCTCGTCAGTAGACGACATTAACCAAGATGATACTAATAAAATAACGTACCTCAGAGTTCTCATCTGATATTGACTTAATGGAAGAATTTCTTCCGGATTATTGCAAATCTAAAGAAAGAAACATTTATATACAGTCAAATATATTTGTAATTACTAAAAATAACTATCAATTTTTGTTTATGAACTAACCTTATCAAACTTCACAAATGCTTCCTGTGCTACTATTCCGACGGTATTGTTGGGAATAGATACCATCCCATGTTGGTCTATCTCAGTCCTAGAATGAATAAAGAAATAAAAGAAAAAAAAGCGCATTTTACGGTAACGTTTTGCGGAAAACGTGTTTTTCAGCAAAAAACCAATTTCATTATTTCATTACAGTATTTGTGAAAACCCTGCAAGAAGTTCCATAAAGAACGCCAATGTAGATAACAAAATTAAGAGAATATTTCTTAATTAGTTCAACTCTTCTCAGTAAAACTTACATGAGATTGATTGAGAAACTAGCGTCGTGGCAGTTCATTCCATCCTCAAAGAATACAGAAAAACGAAGCCTTTTCTGACCGTTCATGCTCTTTAGACAGATACTGTGACGTCCCTGTGGGTGATCTCTTTCGAAATTAATACCATCTTGCAACTGAGTGAAAGCAAGAATGCCAAATTTATTATTACAACGATACCCGTGCTTCTGAAAATAAAAATAAACTTTAATCCTAATAATAATGTCTTGCTGAGAAATAGTTAAATTAGTGTTAAGGAGAAAAATAAGACAACAAACCTTTAAAAAGGCAGAAATTCCTTTTACTGTGAATTTCGTTATAAAACCATTAATCTTAAATCTAGTGTAAGCTCCTTCAAGTAGCTCATCCGTAACATCCACAACTATATCAGAATCCAGTATGGGATATATAGCAGCTTTAATTATCAACTTTAGAGTCTAAATTGTTATCAATTATATTTGTGCTGCAAAGTTGCATCTTTTACGCACGAAATTTAGAACTAGTCTCAAAAAGGTCTAAATCGCGCGGTTGAGTCCCGCAACGAAGTTACAGTATCGCGCTCGACGGCTAGAAATGCACACTGGACGACAGCTGGCCTAAATTCTCTTGGTGCGTGTACGTCACGTCACGTTTCGTCATGTTCGGATACGTTCGGTTATATTAGTTCGGGAGTCATGTTATAAGATTAACCCTTGTTGTTAAATCTCATATCTCTATATCTCTTTGCATCTTGAGTTGGGAAAACCTATAGCGAAACTTGCGGCGAGCCACTCTACCACCGAACCACCGGGGCTGAAACAGCCGGCGTAGATAGTCTGATCAGGGCCAAATTAGGGCTCTGAAAAGGCTATCTACGCTGAACAATATTATATAACATAATAACAACCTTGACTACCTACCGTGTTAGAAACAAGTTCACTAGGAAGTCTAACCGCACGCAATAAAAGATTCCCTCCATGGCGATGAAGGAACTTCAAGAATAATGGTAGAGGCGCCGAAATTGAACAATAACTGAGATAGATAATCCTAAATACTAATTGTACATTCTTTTTAGCGCTTCAATTAAATATTAGGCTTACAATTTGATGAGTATTTACTATGTTTTTGTGTTTTTGAACTTGGTATTTTTACTTACTTCATTTCAATCTTTTGCATCAATTCCATTAGCTGTTCATTGATTATACAATATTCCCAGTTGGGATCATCCATTGGATAACAATACCAACGAAACGAATTGATGGAACGACACTGAAACGTTTGGGATATGGAAAAATGTCTCTTTCATCTCACTTAGTTAATATTTCATGAATTTTGGCAACTACAAAGAATAGACAAGTTGAAAACAGCTAGAAAGTATGTGTTGTGTGTTGGCAGTGCAAAAAGATCAAAAATGCAAAATGTTCTCCCATAAATAAAATACTTACCGTCCGTAAAAGGATTGCCATTTTCTCAGTTATATCTTCTTGGTTCCTGTCAATTTCAATCTCACGCTTCGTATCCTCACTATTAGAATGTTGTAATTCAATGGATAGCTTATTCATACAATCAGTGATCCTACAAGACAAGGTATTTTATATTAAGTAAATTGTGTTTTTTTCACTTTTATATTATATTAATTTTGTTTATTATATAAAAACGTACCCTATTTTCGTATAATCCATCATTCTGTAACTCGTCAATACTGTATTAGCTATAGGGCTAGCAAGACTGAACTTATAAAATTGATCATTGTCGAAGAACAAACAAATATCAGTTAGAACAGCAGTTGG
>JAQGAV010001507.1:0-20455 GCA_034691345.1 Phasmarhabditis papillosa
ATTTTATTTCCTGTATCACTCGTATCACAATAGTAGTAGATTTCTTCGAGGCAGGGCTTCGGCCATTCATTCCGGAAACTTCTGAGCAGAAACGGCTCTTTTCTCACATTCAGTATTCGGGGCACTAAACATGGGATGAGTAAGCTGTTGGTTTCCCAAGCCTTCTGCAGCTACGGGGAGTCGAACACACTGCCTCAAATCCTCACGGATTCAGAGACCGCTGCTCTAATATAAGGTTACGTATATTGCAATGTCTCGGGCTCGAAGAGTATGCAGGCAATATGATAGCAAATTGCTTCGAACCCGCTCCCTTACGACCCAGTGGCGAGTGGACCTTATGTTGAAGACAAACTATAGTAGTTTGCAACAACTGTGTGTTTTAACAACGTTCCTCTAAAAATTAAAAAAGTTTTGGAGACAAGTAATAGTCTATCTCAATACCTAGAGGTCTCCAGCACGGCATCAGGAGTGGGGCGCTGTGTTATAAAAAATGAATGAACTTTTGGAGGAAACGCACCACGTCCACCGATTTTACATTCATTTTTACAACACTGCACCCCGCTCGCGATACCGCGCTGGAAACCAAGGCCTTGATATGGACTATATTTTAATCAATCGATGTTCCATACATTTTTATGTAACACTGCTGTCACTCAAAAAAGAGACTCTCAAAGATATCTTGCGAACAGATCTATTTTGACCGAACATAATTAAAATAGTTCTGTTTTTGCCAGGTGTGTCTATCCCTTGCAACATACTGTAATACTATGTTGGCTTACTGTAACTTCTAATTTCCAGTGTGTTCAGCTCGCTTGGTAGTGGATTTTTCGATCCAAACGCATGCAAAAACATACAACATGCATTTAATGGTAGACTTTTTATGGGAACGTTAGTTTATAAAAACATTTATTAAGCACACGTTTTGTTTTTTGCTTAAAAGCTTGTAAAGTCAGCAAGTTCAGTAGAACATTGACCAGTATGGATTTATAAGTCTAGCAATTACTGACTATAAAGTACATTATTACTATTTAGCCGGTGTGGGAATAGAGATATATATGACTCCATTGATAAAATCAAGTAAAGGAGCATCGGAACAAGCCTTAGAAGTGTTAGCAGGACTAGATACTTGTAAAGTTAAAGTAGTTTCTTTGTGGTTACAGGTTAGTAAATAAGAATACATATTTAAGTAATGTTTGAACCTGTATTTTAATTAAGGTAGTCAACCCTGCCAACTGGACCACTACCCATACCACTAATGTTGGCTTTTATACAAAATATTATTGATACATTCCAGGTAATAATATCTTTAGAGTAAACAGAATAACAGTTTAATTTAGGTTGGAAATATCAAAACGTCCATCTATACGAGTGAAAAGGATTGGCAAGAGATAACTGGAGGATGGGATTCGACTACTCTTAAGCCAAAACGACCAGCATTATGGTAGGTGAACTTAAAAAGTATGGTTGGCTACGCCTGAGAGGACGGTTACACGAAATTTCCGGCAGACCCGATCCACATTATCAATGTTTTCTAGAATTCTAATTAACTAACAACTATTCCAAAACAAAAGAATAGGTTAAAGCATTGAAAAGAGTAGGATGAAAACCTATTATAGTCTATCTCAATACAGAAGAGACACGATCGGGTCGCAGTGTTATAAAAAATTAATGTAAAATCGGTCGACGTGGTGCGTTTTCTCCAAAAGTACAGTCAGCTTTTTATATAACACAGCTCCCCGCTCGGGATGCAGCGCTGGAAACCTAGATCTTGCGATAGACTATTTAATGTGTGCCGCGAAGTAGGTTTTAACATTTAACATCACCTTTCTCCAGAATAATCCGCTGGTAACCTAGTTCTTGGTTGATAAAAACGATAAATACTATATTTCAATAACTTCAGTCTATTGCAGGTACTATCATGTCTATGGAGCCGGTACTAAATACGAATCTGCCCCTAACTTCGCTGATTTTGAGCCATTCAGTGGTTGGACAGACAGTTCGGCTGTAGTTAAACAATATGCACAGAGTGAAGGACTAGTAGGAATTAGCCCTTTAAATAGGTAAATATAGTGTTAAAAACCTGGTGTCTGTACCATTTGACCTGCCTGGCCTGTCCTGAGCAAAAGCTGAGAACCCTAGGCCTGGTTGACTTCAGCCAGGTCAAGCCAGTTTGGCAACCCAAATATGTAAAAACAAATATTTTTGTTGTAATGAAATGGATTACTCGTTTCCAAACTTGCATTATAAAGATATTTAAAAACTGTAATGTTTTAGGGATGTTTGGAAGAAAGCCAACACTGTCAACCAATTGCCCCTAGAAAATGAAGCAAGAATTACTATAGGAAACAATGTTGCAAGACATTAAATGAAAATAAATTATTTATAAGTTATGATGGGACATTTTTATATTGTATTTTGTATTCATTAAAGAATATACGATACAACACTTAACACTGTGCTGATGAGTTATATACTTATGAACTAATTCAGCCTAAAATAATCAACTTGGTTAGAGACTTCAGTTGTATTGCTTTACAGTAGTAAATAGGCTGTGTATTTTTCTTATAAGAGAGTTGTGTATTTAACCAATGTTGATGGGAAATTCTTAAGCAATGAGTTTTTATTTTAATACGGCTTTTTCTTTTGGATTAGAAGAAATATATTCATGTATTTTAGAACTGAAGCCATTGAAATTTTCTATCTTTAAGTCAGCATGCTTATTGACAAGCAGCTATAGTTCACGGCCAAATGTTTTGGGAAACGGTAGAATAAATTTTAACGATTCTCGCTGGGGCGCAATATTCGCTGCACTATATTACATGACGTTTGTCCGTAGACTATACGCATTCACTTCAATTGTTTACTTATTACAAATAAGTCTATAAACCATCCCTTATTATTTTATTATTTTCCGGCTTTTAATAACGTTTTAATCCTTTTTCTGACTATAAATATTTGGAATTGCTTGAATACTTATGTATTCTCTAACAATATGTACTACTGTTACACAAAGCTTCGCCTTTGATTTTGCCACTATATAGTTTCATCCATATTTTCTTGCAACACAATCATCTGATAAGGAAATTTGAATTTAATTAGTTTTATTAGTTGGCCTAGTTTTATTTATCACAAAATTTGTCGAACGAGCCTGTTTTACAACCAATAAAACAGAAGGAAAGATAATTTAAATGATATAGTGATAACATTATAAAATAGAGTTTCAGTCTATAAAGCTTACTAATTGCTGGAAAACGCCTATAAAAGACCGTTTTATTTATCAAAAATAAAAAAAGTTATTCGTTTACTAAACTGGAAATAAATGCTTTACTCTGTTTTCAGTTGGAATAGTATGTATAGAAGCGCCAAGAGTAATGATGGAGTATAGAGTATTCATCGCTCGTCTGAGCCCCTTTTGCGAGCACCGCGCCAACATCTGGCGACTACTCTCCGTTCAACATTATACTTTGCAAGTAGGCGCGTTCAATTTGCCTGTAGGTGCGGTGTTAAAAATCCTATAAATACGAAGTGACACTCCATTATTACTCTCGGCGCTCACTATATCAAGAGATAGGTGTCCAGTGCAGTATGCTGGAGATAGGTTGTGTTAAATGTAAGTGAATCCACTTTAGAAGAAAAGGTTTCCAATCAATCGAACTTTCATTTTTTTTATAAAGAACCGCTTTTTCCCAGGATACCTTGCTGCACACCTAGCTTTTGATATAGACTATAGAACTGGTTTAGCATATTAACAATTCGTGTTTGCGTAGTTCCTTTTAAACATTACACTTATTTAGTAATTGCTATTCACAATTATTATTCATATGTTAAATCTTCTTGTCTTTTTTAACTTACGGTTTTTTTCTTAATTTTCATTGTTTAGTTAAATGTTTCTATTATTGTTAACACTCATTTCGTTTGTATCTTCACAGAAATTTCATGCCGCCTTTGATATATATAATAGTGCTACATACAATGATATGAAGATTATGCAAAATGGAAACTACCAAATGGTTTTTATAAGGTTTGTAGATAATATATAAGTTTTGTAACGTTTTATAGGGCCGAGCCCATTTGGGCCCTAACGGTATGCACCGTTTGATAGAGCCGAGTCGCCCATCTTCAGCCCACAATAATAAGTGTGCCCCTGACATTTGTTCAACATCATAGTTATTTAGAAAGAAAACTATCAATTTTATAAGATAAAAGCAACCAAATAAAAGCTATAGTCAGCGCTGAGAGTAATAATGGAGTGTCATTTTCGTATATTTAGGATTTTTTACACCGCACCTGCTGGCAAATTTCATGCGTGTACTTAAAAAGTACAATATTAAACGGAGAGTAGCCGCCAGATGCTGGCGTGGTGCTCTCAAAAGTGACTCAGACCAGCGTTGAATTCACTACACTCCTTTATTACTCTTGGCGCTGACTATATATATATTTTCCTTTTAGTGCTTACACTCCTACAGCAACTTCTGCTTTCTTAGACCCTAGTGCTTGTTCGAACCTTAAAAATGCAAACCAAGGTAAAACACCTTTATTGAACAAGAGTACAATTACTTTTAGCTGGTGTGGCCATAGAGGTTTACATGGTTCCAAATGCCAAATCTTCTAAAACTGCCACAACTCAAGCTAACGAAGTTGTCAGCGGACTGAAAGCCTGTAATGTAAATGTGGCTTCTATTTGGATTTGGGTTGGTGCGCTGTTTCAGGATTTGAAATAGAGATATATAGTCAATTAAAAAGTAACAAAAGTAAAAGTAACTAATATGGTTAGTTTTGTATGAGTCTGTTTTGTCAGCTAAACGTGAACAGTCTGCGAAAGTTCTACAGTCAACGTTGCAGTTGCCTGTGTCGCGCACCAACTTTGCCGGCATGTGCAATTGAGAACATTCAAAAATATACGTAGGGACCACGGCCTCTTTACTCTTGGAGAAGACTATAGTTTCTTTATCAAAATAGTGCATAGCTGGTTGATCACGGTGTTCATGGGCCACTGGCGAGTTTCCCAAAAACAGGGCTAGGAAAATGCCGGCCGGGCCGGCCCTAGCCGATATCTCAAATTTTCGGCCTCGTTCCAGGCCGGACCTCTATTATATTATACACCAAATAACAAAAAACTTCATTTCAACAAATTAAATATTTGTGAATGTTCACTGGCGTTGCTTCGTGCGCCACAAATAACTCCAAAGTTGGCGTTGTTTCTTAACTCAGACGCTTTAATATTTCATTTTCAGTGTTTAATCATATTATTAGGTATGTACTTATTAAGAAAATTGTTCTGAAATTTCAGTTCGGGCCGGCCCGCGAAATTCCCCGCCCTGCCGAAAACTATACCCTCGAGAACTAGGCCGTTCGAGAGAGCAAAAAGATAATCAGTTAATCAGATCTTTAATCAGTTAATCAAAAATCAATTAAAAATCAAAAAAAAAAAAAATCAGTTAATCAAAAATCAAAAAAAGTTAATCAAAAAGTTAATCAGAATTAATCAAACTATATATTTTGGAAATATAGTACTATTTAATGTATCTTTAATTATTTTCTTTCAATTATAGGTAGTTTCACCAACACACTGGGATACTACTTCAACCTCTAATAACTGTTTCTTTATACAGGGTCTTATTACAGCTTTTAAGGTAAGATTATTTATAGAATATAATAGAATAGAATAGTTTATTGTGGCTGGAAGGCATTGTCAATCTCCTCAATTGTAAATGAAATATATAAACAATATAATTCTCCTTAATACTTGTCAACAATTAAATGGTCTTATTGGTTGAAAATGCACTGTTGATTTTGAGAGATTTGTCTTTTTTTTTCTTTTTCTTTTTCGGAATTGGCCGGCTTGGCCCACCCCTCTCGGGCCGTTCTCAACATATCAGCCGTCTTCTGGGTCATCCTAATAGATTTTTTGTAATTTGGTATTTTCAGGCAAATAATGTTTCGGCAAATATTTATACTAGAAAGGAGGATTGGACATCAATAACTGGTAACTATGATTCCACAACATTCGGAGGAAATAAACCTATGTTATGGTAGGCAACTGAAAATTATTCGCCGTAAAAAGATTATAAAAACAAAGAAAATACACAATTTCTATGTTGTAAATCTAATGAATCAATCATCTTTTGCAGAAGTCGTTTTGATACTTACTCAACAAACTGTTTAATACTTATCCAGCCCCTAGCTAGAAACTTGTCTTTACTTGAAAATTTTAACTTATTATTTGTATAATTTAACCGATTCTGAGGGTTTCTCAACCAAATATTACCATATACTAGAGATGGCAGGTTCGGCTCGCTCAAACAGAGAGCCGTTTGGTCAAACCACGGCTCGGCACTGGAGGCCACCGTTAGAGCCAAAATAAGCTCGGCACCGGCTAGTTCGTATTACTATAATATTCAAAAGTATATTTATCTTCATATAAAATCACCTCTCTCGTAAACTAGTTCTTGGTTGATAAGATGATAAATACTATGTTTCGCAATACCTAGTCTATTGCAGGTACTATCATGTTTTTGGTGCCGGCCCTAATTACGAATCTGGACCGAACTTCGGTGATTTTGAGTCATTCGGTGGTTGGACAAAGCCAGTTATAAAACAGTATGCGCAGAATGAAGTATTCACTAGTTCAGGAGTTAATGTCGCACCCATTAATAGGTAATATTTTCTAATTTATTAGGGGATTCCGTCAGTTAATTAAAGAGTTTTCTTTAAATTTGTCATTACACAGAAGACAGTACACTTTTTCTGTAATTATATCTTTGCGGGGGTTCTGTATTCCTTGTTATCCAAGGAAACAAAGAAGTTTGACTAGATTTTGGTCGATTCATTTTTGAAGATGTTCCCGCAGCTTGAGTGAGAATAAATATACTAAATTATACGTGACTGTGGAACTTCAGTGGTCGTATAGACGGCGGATAAACGATATACAAGTTAAAGGTCTGAGTGCTCAATTTAAAACGCTCAGAATAGTTATATTCACTAATATAAATTAATTGTTTCGGAAAAATAAGTTAGCTGTGGTGTTGTACAATTTATCATTGACTAGTCCGCGTTTTCCGGCGCCATTACTCGGCCGCGATACGATACAATTGGCTTCAAAATAAGCAAGGTTTCGTGCACCAATATTTCGGCATTTGAGTTTGCTTTGTCCCGTTGCTTTAGGGCGCGGCGAGCCGTGCTTGGTGGGACGATTATAATCCATGCAGGGAATAATCGTTCTGGTTCCTGGGCCGATAACGTTGATGAACAAGGAATACGGTAGATAAAACTAAATAACAACGGGCCTCCTAGCATAGTTTCATTTTAACATCTTTTCTTTTAGGGACGTTTATGTATTAGCGAATGGTCAGAGGAAAATGCAACAGTTCAATGTGGATGAAAGAATTACTGTAGGAGGAAACTTTTAATAAAATAAAAATGATGTATTATATCAATAAAAGAAATGTATAACATTGTTGTTTCAATGTTCCACTCATGAATAGTTGAATTGCTCCTAGAGTAGAGTTGGTAAAGACACAATTCGGACATTGTTGCCATAATGCAAATATTTCTAGCAGTTATGTTTGTGATAGTCCTTATTTTGAACTTTAATTAAATGAAAATTAATAAGCTGAATAAAGTTTATTTTGCACTAAGTTTAGTTTGTAATGTGCTATGTGTGTGGTTGTTTTAGTCTATGGTTCGAGCTGCGGTCTCTGAATACGTGAGGATCAGATGCTGTGGGTTCGACTCCCCGTAGCTGCAGAAGGCTTCGGAGACCAGCAGCTTTCTTATCCCAAGTTTCTGCACTCAAAGACTGAATATTGGAAAAGAGCCTTCTTTGGTTAGAAGATACCGTAATGAATGGCCGAAACTCTGCCTCAAAAAAAATATACAGTTGTTGTGATATAAGTGATACAGGAAAATGAACGTACTATTTTTATAGACACAGTTAAAGTAGTTATACTCCTATCACTCTTGTTATTGGTATTTAAAGTTAGAACCTTAACTTAATGAAAATGAATAATATTTTTTAACAAACTTTAGTTTTAAATTCATTTATCTCGAATATTCGACGCATGCTTTTCACCACAGCTCACAGATCATTGTTTCAATTCCCAGTTGCTTTTTGTAGTTAAATAAACATAAAAAGTTAATAAGTAGGCAAGGAACATGTTTAATACAAAGTGTAAACATACCGTGTCTTCAGTTAAGTTCAAATAGAAACCGGCGGTATTTTTATATACGCGGCTGTATAAAAAGGAGTTTTAACAACACATAATGGTTAGTAGAAACACTTTATTATATGTTCAACTTTTGAATTCCGTTGAAAACTTTAGCTTAATTCAATAATCAGTGAAGGAATGAAAATATCTTCTCTACCTATAAGTAATCGTGATAGTATAGTCCATAACAAAACAAGACGGTGAGCGGTGTTGTTAAAGGTTTCATAAATCGCTCGGTCTGCGGCAAAATTAAACTTCCATTACATGGTTCAATGCGCATTTTTTTGTTTGTTGTCAGTAACACATTATTGTATTAGCTTTATTTTGTTTCATGTCCAGAAAAAGTCAGAAACGCAATTGCGGGAGTTTTTGTATACCACCGCGCTCTGAAGTCTTTTGTTTGTTATAGACTATACTTCAAACTAGTTTTCCGAAACTAACACGGGTCTCGGAACCAAACTTGACTTTTAAAATTACACAATTCAAGGACTAAGTAGATTAATAAACAACACCGAAAATCACTTTTGTTAACTACAACGGACGATATACCCAGCAGCTACGGTAATTTGGAAATTGAAAACTTTAGCTCGGTAAAGGTTCACTTTTTAATTATCCCGTACAGATATTCGTTTCACTTTGGTTTACAACAACTACTCATATTTCCCTCTATTATATTATTTTGTTATTATTTTTATTTTGTATAGATGGCGGGCCGCTTCGGCGTTGCATTGGCTCATCGATCCTTTAAGTGAAAAAGCTCCACGTAGCTATCGAAATTCGATTTTAATATGGGAATTCTAATGCAAAACTGTCGTTTTAGCCCAGCGAAGACAAAACATTTCAGTTTATTATTGTCATATTCAAACACACACATATCTCTAGAAACGATATTTTCTTACTGTAGATATTATATTTAAAGCTGAGGCGGTGAACATACTAACCTGGCGGGCCCCTGTCATTTGGAATAACCCAACCTCATAAAAAACTTCTGAATTTTCATATATGTATTATATTTCTGATGTATTATTTGAATACTTCCTTAGAATACACGTGTCTTCAAATCATATATAGTCTGGATTCAGAGCTGGGCTTCTTACAAAGTATCCTGAAGAGAGGCGATGCTAGATTAAAATGAAGGTACTTTTTGAAAAAGGCTCCAGATCTACCAATTTTCTATTCATTTTTGTAAAACACCGCTGTTCTCCAGGATACTGCACCGGCCACCAGTAATCTTGCTCTTGATATACACTATATGCCATATCATGTCAACGTGAACTATGCCTTATAACTTACATGCAATGTATCCGAATATATAATCTTTTATTCAATAATTTTAAGTTTAATGTATAAATTTAAGCCATGAGACCAATATTTCTAATCCTGGCAGTAGCCGCTCTAGCTTATGCAGCACCAACAGCCTCAAGTGAAGAAGAGGTTCGCATACATTCAAGGATAGATTAAACAAGTTCTAATTTGCAAAATATCTTGGCTTTATTATTACATGGCTTTAAACAATGATTTTAAAAACTTTTGAAATCACATTGACATAGAACTTTGGTATTTCATCCGGGTCGTGGCCTTTCGAAACATAGATTTGAAATTTGTGATCCAAATCCTAAATTTAACAACAGTTTTCAGGCTGTAACTGTGGTGGCAGCAAAAGCAGAAAAGAAGTTAGTTGTTGTGGATAAGGTATATAAAAAATAAACGTAATTAACAGATGATATGTATTCAACAAGTACAATATTAGTCTCATGTATTTTACTTAGGCTGCCGTAACAGTACCCGCAGCAGATAAAAAAGAGGAAGAATCTTTTATTGAGAAGGCAGTTGATTATGTAAGTGCAGAAAACATCTTTACAAAAACCCTATCTAGTTCTTAGTTATGGTTTTTCAGAACGTTCTCATACTTAAAATATTGTAAAAGTTGTTGAAATCACTGGTTCTTATGTTTTGGAGGAATTGTTTTATTATTATTATGCTCCTAGCAAGCGGGATTGTAGGTGTTAAAAATTTAACTTTAGTGGAGTTTGAATTCACAAAGGTCTGTCACATATCTACCAATAAGGCTATAGTCTATAACAAACAAAAGATTGCAGAGAGCGGTGGCATACATAAGCTTACGCAATTACGTATTGCGATTTTACAAACCTTACACAACACCGCGCACTGTAGTCTTCTTTTTACTATGGACTATATTTACACTAACAATAAGTACGGAAACAAATTAGACGGGCCCGCGCCAGAGCAAAGTCAGTGGGTCTGAGCCTTGATATGTTATTTTTTCCCCTCCAGGTAGTAGATGGTTTCAACTCAATCGTCGCTAAGATAAAGAGCGCTATTGGAGTCGAAGAGGCAAAGAAAGAAAAGAAGGAACCAGTTGTAGATGAGAAAAAGGTTAGCAAGTAAACTTATAGAAGTCAAACTGTCTGGTGGAGTTGGGTAGCGCCGCTCGACACCGGGTGGTTCCTATCTGTCGAGGGATAGGACCGGGACGCCAAATTCCAGTACCAGAATAAGAACATTCAAATACCTACTGGTCATACTAGAGATATTATAAATAAATGAAGTGTTCCACCATGCTGTTTAAGTTACAGAAGCTCAGGTTTTAGTCACCACTCGATATACAAAAACTCTATTTCTCTTTAAACCTTTCTATAGTGCGATTCAAAAGTAATAATGGAGTGTCACCTGCGTATTCTTAGTATTTTAACATCGCACCTGCAGGCAAATTGCACGCTACTTGCAAAGTACAATATTGAACGGAGAGTATCCGCCTGATGCTGGCTCGGTGCTCGCAAAAGGGGCTTAGACGAGCGTTGATTTCTTAACACTCCATCATTACTCTTGGCGCTGACTATATATTCATGGAGAAACACTCACTGAACCCCAAAGGTGCACACAAACGTAACCGAGTCTTCTCGTACTACAATTTGAAAACCAGGCCTGTTCAGGACCGATCGGTCAAAATCCACCTATATAAAATAATAATTATAAAGAGTTTCTTCTAGACCGAAAAAAAAGTAGAAGTGGATTCAAATGAAGAAAAAGATGGTGACAACACTGAGAAGAAGGCAGAATTGAAGAAAACAAAGGAAGTAACAAAAGAGGCTAAAAAAGAAAAGAAAATAGAAGACAGCAAGTCCAGTGAGGAAAGTGAAAAGAAAGAGGTATGGTTACAGTAGGAATAACAAAGTATCTTATTAACGGGTCAGGACAGGTTCTAGTACCTGGGAATGCCTTGTACTCCAACCGGCCCCTACCCAAATCACCACCCTAATTGTGAGCAAAACTGACAATTAAAACTTTCTGAAAGACCGATGCTCTTTATAGAGACAATACTAGTACTAAATTGGGTTCTGGAAATGATATCGCTATACTTCTAGGTAGATTCTGCTGAGAAGAAAGCTGACAAGAAGGTAAAGAAGACGGAGGAAAAAAATTAATTATGAATATCTTGCCGTATGATATATTTATGTATAAATAAATACTACTGTGAAGACTTGAGGTACTGCTAGTAACACGATAGTAACACTAATAAATGACTTTCCAACCTAAGCCAATTTGCAAGCTACTGTCTCAGCGCGCGTAAAATAATAGCAGGTGCGGTGGTAAAAATGGGAAAACATGCAGATTACGCGGCGGTTTTACTCTTTAATCCGATTAAGTTATCTATATCAAAAACTTAATATGGGGGACCCATTTAAATCAAAAACGACTATGAAGTTATTGCTGCCCACGGTCGGTAGTTGAAAACCTTACGAAAACATTTGTTGAATGTGGAATACTTTATATTTCCGGTTAATTTAATGATTTAGAAGGAGAACCGAAAACTGTAATGTCTGTGACTGTCTTATTCTATATTTGGCTTGATATTGCTCGTTCGTTCGTTGTGCACCAATTCAATGCAAAATAGTTCTTATCTGTAAAAGGACTCTGCATAAATCACTCATTTGAAAAGAAAGACAGTTATTGATTGGAATTAGAAAGGAGATTCGAAATAACAAATTGTCAAATGACACACTTACATTTGTAATAACTTCTAGAATCATTTAATATAATATAATTCGTATATTTAGTTTATTTCAAAACCTAGACTACATTGCGCCGGCTTCATACGATGCGCGTTGTTGTAAGTTTTGCCGTCAAAAGTTGTCAGCCCGAAGAGAGGCATTTTTCAGCGAAATAGAATGTAAATTTTTCAACACCGCGCATCGTACAAGGCCGGCGCAATGTAGTCTAGGTTTTGGAACGGACTATAAAATAATCATTATAGTCTAGTCATATATCATAAGCTTCGTAGTAACCGGCATGTTATAGTCCATACCATTAGCTATTTTCCAGCGCGCTATCATAAGAAGAGGCGTTGTTAGGTTAAAATGAATGCAACATCGGTACATTGGTGGATTTTGAACCCTTTATTCACAAACAAATTCATTTCAATCTAATACCGCTGCCTCACACGGCTCGCCGCGCCCTTCATGTTAATGTATATGTCATTAGAAAGGCCATATTTCAGTCTGTGCGCTTGAGTTTTTTTCGAATGATTTGCTTAAAGCTTTCCAGGGAAAAATGACTTTTAGTTTTAAAATGAGATCTCAGTCCTTTAACCCCACTGTCTCCGTTGGCGAGCCGTGCTCACAGGATACTACGTTGGAAACATAGCTCTTGATACTGACTCTAGATTATAAATTGTTCTTTCATAAGTTTCATTTCCTGACAGAGCTGCATTTCCTTTTATTTATGTTTGCTGCAGGTGTGATCTGTTCTTAACCCGACACTCACTTTTCAAGTGCAAATAAAACGGCATTATCGATTATTAGATCAATACAATAGAGATAGGCACTAACTGCATTATTCATGCTCTATAGGGAAACTCTGAAGAAGTTATTTGTAATCTTATTGTTTTATTTTATTAATAAAGAAAGATAATTTTTATATACAGGTCTGTATAAGAGTAAGGTTCCCAGCGCTGAGAAGTAGTGTTACCTAACATTGGTTTGTAACTCTTTTCTCCAAAGTAGATTCATTTTAACCTAATACCGGTTCTCTCCAGGACACTACGGAAACCGAACTATTGACACTCTTAATAGACTTATTTCTGTTTAAAGCTTTCTAAGCATATTAATTTTATTTTGTTCGCCTTAAAGATGAAAGAAGCAATCCAAGTTTCTTTTCTCAACTGTACGTAATCCATCGTAAATTTCGGCCCCATTGGCCAATCTACCGTTTCCCAAAATTTGGGATTAGTCGTGGATTATAGTCCATCAATGTTTTGAACTATGTTATTTTAAAGTTAACTAATTGTCTTAATATTTTGTCACAATAGTATTATAGTATAGACCATTTCGTTTTTTTGTATTATCGTAAACTTTTATTTAATACTGTTCTTTAGAATGGTAACCCTCGGTTCACCGGTCTTCGTTGCCGAATTCGAAGAAGAAAGAAAAACTGTTTGTGGTAAAATAAACTATAGGGTAGGTCCAGCTCCTTTAATAATAGAATTATGATAGCAATTATGATATAACAAAGTTTTGAGTTGAAAACATTTATATAAAAAGCCAAGTCCATGTATAAAAATTTTTCTGTATTAACCCATTAGGAAAATATAAGTTCGATAAATGTCGACAATAGCTTACCTATTAAAAAGAGTTAGATTTTCCGTGACCAACCTGATCCCAAATGGTTTCTATCCTTATATTTGCAGACGGCTTCTTTCATAGTTGCAACACTAGAAGTTGGTTACTGGTTTTATTATGCAATTCTTCTGGGATTTGCTATTGTAAATCACAAACAGGCCTGTGAGTTATTAAATATGTTCTAAAATTAAAAATTCAAACTTATTGAGTGTTTTAATATCATTTTTTGTTTGTCTAACGAATCATTTCTTTGCAGGGAGTATCGTTGTAATGAGTGTTAATCTAACATTACTTTCTGTTCAAATGCTTATTATATGGTTAGGACTAATAAAAAGAAGACCGAAGTTATTACAGGGACATTTAGTATTTTTAGTAAGTAGAAAGATTAGAGGCATCCTGCCCAAGGGAACTTCTTGCTTCAAATCAAAAAGTTTTTCTATACAAAATGAATACTTCAATACATTACTTTGGACGAATTTAAAGTTACATAACTCATTCGTTTATAAAGATTGTCGGCCCCGCTTTCTTGACATTTTAATTTTCAAGGGACCAACTTATTTTCGTGGTCCCAGAACTTAACGGTAGTGTTGATTAACCAACATCCAGACCGGTTGTACGGTATAAAAACTGAAGTGTTATGGAAGTATTAGATAGTTTCTTAACTATTGTCATACCGCGTTCCCTGTCTAGGTCTGTATATTCTATATTTTAGTGTCTAACCCTTGTTTGGGACCTCCTTCTATCGTTTACTTTCTTTGTTATGGCTGCGTTTCCAGCTGTTCTTAAAGGAACAGCAGTTAATTATAAAGGAAAAGAATGGAATGGTATGAATTGGTATTAAAATACAGGGCATATTCTTAATCTACCTGGGAATTTGGGGAACCTGTCCGGGCTGGGGCCTTAAATTGGAGGCGTCGGGGCTAGCTTAAGTTCCACCTTTGTAGCTAATTAAAAATACGGAAAGAAAACCTCTGATTAATGATTTTCATAAATATTTTTGTAATGTGTGACATTTGGTTAATATTTCGGAATTTTCTTTTTGGGCTATTATGAACTAAATGGAAAATCTTCCACCTTGAAGATTAGTGTAGAGTAGCGTTATCCAGAGCACTTTATCATATTCAAGGCTTCCGAACACCTGTTATTTATATTAATACAAATTTAGCTGAATAACTTCTTATAGTCTACTTCTAAAATAAATAGTCGGTGGTTCCTGCGTATAATTTTGATTTTCTCCACCCCAACTGCCGGCAAATTCCGCGCGCGGTACCGGCAACATTTGCTGTAAAGTATTCGCAGAGTGCTCGCGTTCTGCTGTCAAAACAAGCTCATACAACAAAAGATATATTAACATGGCATCTTATCCTTGAAGTTGACTATATAGTATATCGTTTCAGCCCGTGTTTTCGGAGCAGTAATGGGTTCTCTGTTAATTTTGTGGTTCGCAGCTAGATTCATTTCTACTATTATAATCTACAGATACTGGAAGATTCTCAGGAATAGAGAACGCCAAGCCAGAGAAATACCGTACAGGCAGGCGAAGGTTAGATTCGCAGGTAAGACGGTTACTGTAATTGAATAAAAGATTTGATGACTATAAAGAATATTATACACAATGAAAAAGAGTATTGGACGAGGCTGGAAATTTTTAGGGTCCGGCCCGAAAATTTGTAAAACGGCGCGGCTTTTGCCCCCAGCTCTATTGGTATCTTATTTATTGTTATTTAAATAAATTTCTAAATGACAAATGAATAGAGTTTTTCATTGCAGGAGACGATATTGAGTATGAAATGCCAGCACCAGCTTATTCGGAGACGTAAATACAAAGAAAATAAATGTAATTATAATGAAATTGTAATAAACATTTGTTCTATCAAAATTGAAGCCTAGCCAAGACTTGGTCACAAAAAGCGAAATGGACAACTACCATTGTTTAGTTTTGTTTCGAACTTATGATTATAACAACCGTTGAATCTTTCATCTTCGGTTAATCGAGGCTCCGAAGATCCAGAAGATTATGACGAGCAGAAATCGGATCTTTAGTTTGATGGAAATTCTACCACAACCAGCATTGTAAATAACTATTATTGTGGAACCCTCTTTTTTCTCAAAAACTTGTTTTCTCTTGTATATTTGTGTTATTTTCAATAGAAGGTTGATATACTGTTCGGTCTACTCAGGCAAAGGTTAGAGGAGCTAGAGATAAAATATCTATCTATGCAACTGAGTTGTTTCCAATAATTTGGTTGAAAGGTGTTAGGGAAAAATAAATTTCAAGTTCAAAATGGGAGCACAGTTTTTGTTTTTGCTAGTTCTGTTTTGTGGTAGTCGCACCAAATGTAATGGTATCGTTATTACCACATTCAGACTAATAAATAGCCCAGACAGCGAAAGTATGTTTTATTTGAAAATATCATTTCGAACATCTGCGGTCTTCCATTTGTTGGAAAATCAATGTTGATGCTTGAAAATACAAATTAATCTATTCATATGCCCTAGTGTTGAATACTAATCTAGTTTGCCAGACAGTAATATGCCTGCACTAGCCATTTAGTCTTTGCTTTAACAAACAGTACTGATTGCTAGATATATTTGTTTAACAGAAAACAAGTGTTTCACATATACAAAACAATTATTAACAGATAATAGGAAGAATGTTATCCAATAACCAGTAAAGGTCAGTCAATAATTATTAAGTTTATATAATACTTTCGTTCTGAGAAAGATTCAAATATTCATTTAGTCAATTACTTCTAAACATGAACAGACTTAGACAACTTTTGTTTAACAGAATCTCAATATCTCAAATTTCCACTTTAGTGGTCAGAAAAGACAATCAAGTTTTCTCATTGTAGTCTGTTACACGAGATAAGTTTTAAGCGTAGTATCCATGGGCGCAGCGGTGTAAAATAACATAGAATGAAAGTTCGGTTGGTGATTTTCTTCAAAACTACATTAGTTTTAATCTACACCGCCTCTCTACAGGATACTGGGCTTGATACCTAGTTCTTGTTATGGACTATATAACTGTTCTCAAATACCCAAAGTAACACCACTGCGATTGCAGTGTAAACTGCTAAAGATTATATTCTTTTAAAGTATAATTATGCATTTTAGTTCAATACACTGCCAACTCAGCCAACGTATGCAAAATTATGCAAAACAGTTTGCTTTTTGCTTCCGTTCTCGTCAGTTTTCTCGTTTTATTTGAATCTTCTTTGTATTCTGAACTGTTAAATATGATATCACTTTCACACTTTTCCCGTGAATATTTTACAACTAAACATTTATATTGGTAATAGTTTACGTTTTCTATATTACTGTAATTTAATCAAAACGTAAATATTTTTCAAATATTTCACGTGAACGTATGCAGGCAGTTTCACGTATATATTGCCGATCTCCCAATAACTGTAGACTTCTTCGAGGCAGTGTTACGGCCATTCATTCGGGAATCTTCTAACAATAAACTGGATTCCTCAACAGCTGAGAATCCTGTTTAGAAACTATAGTCTACGGACAAATCTCATGTAGTTTGAAGGTCTATTTATTATAAGGCGAGCGCACAATTATATCAGTTGTTTGTACATTTTCTTTCGATTTCCGTGCTCCTTCTGAATCCTACAGTACACCTCTGCAAACGGTTCATCCGTCGACTATATATCGATACGTTTACTCTTCGTTTTTTCTTTTGTTCACACTTTGTTTTTTACTCTTTATCTTACTTTTCTTTTAATTATTTTATCGGCATTTTTGATAAGATAAATGGCCCCTTAGAACCACAAACCAACCAAATCAATTTTGCCTTTTATAATAAGGTAAGCTTGAATAATTACGGTTATATGATTCGTAAATCTCTATTTTATTTATCTTCAGTACTTTGCACTTTGCAAATACTTCCCTTGTTTCAAGCACGTAGCAATATGAGCCAAAAATGAACTTTCTCAGACTTTCTGTAGTTTTTAGTCCATTCGGTAAGATGCATAATAAAGAAAGTATATAGACTACGTTCATAGTATTGTATCAATAACATGACATTCAGCGCAGTATCCTGCACAGTCGCGGTGTTAATAAAAATGAATTTAATTTGGAAAAAAAGGATACTTATTCACTAAATTTCTTATAACACCATTGCGCTGGAAACCTAGTTTTTGATGAAAATACTATATAAGGAACTTCGCATACTTGTTAAAGAAGCCTAAGCTTTTTGCATACAAAATGTTGTGGAACTTTTAGTTTTATCAGCACTTGTTATTAGGTGCTTTTGTGTAACTGTTATTAACGTTTCAACGAAGATTTAAAGCTTTCGTCTTCTTTTATTTATTATATGTTATAGTCTGATTCAAGAAGAACAAGGGGGTGTTCATTGTGTATTTTTATGCAATTCTGCGTATATTTTCGTATTTCAAAAACCTTCAGAGCCATTTTCGGCGAGATTCTTTTATAACACTCCATTATTTCTCTCGGATCTTACTATATGAAGGACTAGTTTTCCGTGGCGGATTTCCTAAAGAGCAGCGTTGTCCAAATGAATGGAAACCAAATGAATTAGAAGCTTTTTCTTCAATAACACCTTCAATAATACCGCCTCACTCCAGGATATTCCGCTGGAAGCCTATCTCTTTATGCAGACTGTAGATTATTTTTCATTGCTTCACAATTGTATTTATTCTGTTTGAAATAACTTAATTCTCTTATTTTTAGGTGTTTCTTCATATGAACCCTTTTCCCTTTCGTAACACATTACCTTCTAGAAGTAAAGAAGGAACATGTTTGATTGTCTTGCTCCTAAGGGAAAGTTGTTCCGCTCTCTTATGTTATTTGGACTATTAGGAGCTGTTACTAACTTCCCGGTTTGTATATTAACAATTATATTAATCAGAGTTCTTTTTGCGTTTTCCGTCCAATTGCAAATCCAATCAGGGACGGGGAGCAGGTCGGCCCGCACAGACCTTATCAAACCTAAACCCTCGGCCAGGTCAGCCCGGATAAGAATCCCATAACGGATTGATTTTAGGGGCATCCTTTGGGCTACATAGCTTAGAGTAACTCCTTATAAAGAAGTGTAGACAACCAAAGAAAACAGACTTCAATTCCAACTAACTTTGCGCTCGCACTAAAAATGGTTTTTCGACCGCAAAACGTCGACTATTCAGTCCATTTCCGAACCCAAATAGATGTTCAATACCTTAGCGTAATATAGTCTGTCCTCAAACCTACGGTCCGCGCGCTGCTGTGCCGATTCAGGCTAACTGTCGCTTTACATGCAAGTAATGATAGAATCGAGGGTTGTGATTATACAATTATATAAAACAAGCGAAAAAAACATGAAATTTATTCAAAATGTTCTTTATTGCCTTATCAGCCCTCAGTGATAAATTAATTTATTTACGCGGCCTCCCGAGCAGTTGGGAATTGTTGCCCGGGCAGGCTAAAAACTACCCGGGCACCCACCCGGGCGTTTCTATAATACGGCCGTAGGTTTGAAGACAGACTATAGATATTCTCAAAATAAACTTGTTACCAACAAAACTTGTAAAATACTAAATGTTCTAACTTTTAAGGAAGGTTATTCCAATGCTTATCCGAACACTTCTTACAAATCCTTCCAGCAACTAATAAACGGAACTTATGTGAAACGAGGATTTGAAGTAAGATTTAAATAATATTAAGTTATTTCAATTAATAACTTTAATATATATATATATTTACAGAATGGTATATCTGCTAGTATATATACATGGGTTTGGTCTGCCGTTTTAAATGTTTGGTTTATTGGTTATCTTATTGGAACATTCTTAACACCGTATTGCACGGAGACATTTGGAAGAAAAAGTAAGAAACATTTTAGGAGCTATAGTCGGATTCAAGAATAATACAGCCGTGCAAAATTAGATTTGGCGCAGGCGGAAAAATAAATTTTTGTCTGAGACATAAGAAATAAAGGTAAACTTGCAATTGCAGGTTCCGCGCGCGTAAATTGCCAGCGGATGTAGTGTTAAAAATAGTAAAATAAGCAGCATACAAGGCGGTATTACTTTTGCATTCGACTATATCAGTGTTTATATCTTACAAATAGATTCATGTGCTTGCTGTCATAGAATTTAACGAACCGCGAATCTGAAAAGACCGGGGCCGTTAAATTATGGAAACGCTTCAAAATGGGAACTCCTATATAAGTCACTAAGGCCGAAAGAATCGGCCTTTTTAACCCCTTTAGAAAATTGTCTGGGTCAGGCCAATAGTTGTTTGAGAAGATAACCTCAGCATTTATTCTTAAAAGAAACATAGGAATAGTATTTTTATACCCAAGGGTTAGATATTCCCCATACATATTTTTAGCAGACTGCGAAACAGATGGAGTCAGGCCGGGCAGACCAGTCTAGAATTTTTTGACGTCGGCCCCGTTTTGCGTAGTGTTCATTCCAAAAACTACATGACTGTTGCGAATTCCTTTCATTATTCAAAACACCTCCAGCCAATACTGAACTTTAAGTCTAGGCACTAAAAATAGCTGCAATTTCATATAATAAATAATATAATATTTATTCAATTCTCAAGATTATGTCTATCTGATTGTTAATGCTTTCTTTCCAAGTTCTTGGTTCA
>JAQGAV010001508.1:0-20455 GCA_034691345.1 Phasmarhabditis papillosa
CATTTTCAAATGGCCATAACTCGGCTTAAAATGATCGTAAAAACATGCCATCTTCATATTTCAACTCAGTATTAATAGCTCTATCGAACTAAACACTAAAATTGAGAAACTTTTTTTGAGTGTACCGTGCCTTTAAAGCGCATATTTCTGTCAGTATCTATCATCTAAGTAATAGATATTTTCACTAGCTCATAGTTATTTCCATATTGTTAACTGTTTTATGTCTTACCGGATATAGTCATCGGCAATAAGTAGGCATGTTGCTGCACGAATGTGCGAGATCCAAATAACAAGAAGGATAATAGGGGAACTAGAAAGAGTTATTTTATGGCTTAAACAAACTTAGTTCATCAAATTTATATATATAATAATTGTTCTCAAACTAAAAGATCCTACTACGCCCTGCTATATTCGGCACTCTTACGCCATATTGATTTTGATTGATAATAGAATACTGCTCATTTTCAAATAACATTGCCAAAAACAAGGTAAAATTAATGGAGAGTCAAATACGGAGCCGCACATCGTGTAAACTTTCTAAATATACGTTACCTACCTACGGAAACTATGGCTGACTGAGCACTTAGTATAAAATATATTCGTCGTCTGAACTGTTGTCTTAGTGGCAACGGTTGGTTAACGACGGAAGTGAACGCGGGAGCTGAATCACCACTATCCACCAGAAGTCGGTAAGAATCCATGCCACTGCCATACAAGCGACCTTTCTGCATGCTGCCAATAATAATGGTTTGAAAAGGTATGAAAGGATATGAAGAACCAAAAACAAGTTCGCACCAGAAAACACGAAAACTATTGTATAAAATCAACTACTTTCTAGGAACATATATTTCGAGAAGATTCATGTAACGGCTACATCGTATAGTAAATAGGGAATGAACTAAATGAATCATGCTCAAGAAAAGCAAGCTGAAGTAACCAAGAGAGTGACTCACGACACATAAAATACTCGGCCCTGTTCCAAAAAACATACTTAGTCATGTTCCTACCTGAACGTATACATCATAATATTTTATAAAAAACATTTGCCACATCATTTTTGGAAAACCATTGAAAATAACTGCAAAATGTAAGAATGCAGCGGTTGCGAAAAATGAAATTGATTTTTTGCCGCTGCACTGAAAAGTGCATTCAGTCTCGTGAAGCTGTTTACTTTCTGGAAAATTTCAGCTTCGTTTCTATTTTTATATTTCCTTATTTCGTAAATCCAGATATTTACATATCCTTCTTTCAGCGTATGATCTGCGCTCGGTTATTTAAGTCGGGATGCGTTGCGCAGAAGTCAATTCTGCAACCACAGTTATGGATCGTGATGAGCCGATCATCGACTCGCAGCAACCACAGCGGGTTGGAACGTATCAAGGATTTCATATTTGCGGTAGGTTCTTCCATATATCCTAGTATATTGCTATTTCGCTATTTCAGACTGATAAAGAAATTGCTATTTCAGACTGATAAAGAAACATTTCATCCGGACTTTGTGTTTCGTGCGCACAAATGGGATTCTGTCGATCGTGCAGAATGGAAGTTGATATACCGCGATATTGGTTAGCTCCTTTTTATGTCGTTACTTATATTAATGATAAAGGTATCAGGTGCCTCTCGCTCCTTTATGATGACCGCCATATTTCTACCCATGGCATTCTGTGGAGCGCTGCTCTGTCTATGGGATATAAGTTCGCATAGGCATGCAGACCGATTGGACATCGTGCAAAGACTCACGAAGGATGTCGAAGAGGTAATTTACTACAAGTCTACTTGTTCTCTCAGATGTGCTGAATTTAAATCAAGAGTCTGCTTCGTGATGGCCGAAGTTTTCACCGCGGCACTGTTCGAGCCTCTGGTCTTTGGAATTCGAAAAAGTTTCTGCTGGAGCGAACCTATTTTTTAAAAGTTCTCCAACCTTTGCGGTGTGATACCACTGTGCGAGAAAGCTTTCTCTTGCAGTAAATCATTGTTTGAATGTGCATCGCTCGCTAATTTTACCCTTATATAAATTCGAATACATTGTAAGTATACTGTTTCAGATTGGAGTTTTGGCAGTTTTCCCGGGAATTGCAGTGTGCCTGGTTGTATTATCATTACTGCGGATTCATCATTCTAGACTATTAAGGTATGGCAACGAATTTAGTTTGCATTTTTACATATTAATTTTAGGATATATCAAAACCGCCAAAATGTGGACAAATTCATGGCTATTGGTTCCAAAAGCATTGTAGGACAACGAAAAGTAATTACCATTTCTCTTCATCGATATTCAGTTCTTTTAGATTTTATTCAATCGGGATGAGTCGTCTGCATTTTACTATGAAGCGACCCAAGGAGAGCTCACGCGCATGGCACTTCATTTTCTGTTTGGCAATATTCAGGTATGTTGTGCCTTTCCTGAAATGTTGATTCCTCGTTGTTCTCGTTATTTTACGTTCGTTAGCACCAGTAATACTATTTATATTAGTACGTTGCGAACTTCCATATTATTTCTGCTAACAAACGGCATGAAGGGTGTATCACTTAGGCCATTCTTTTCAATAATGACGAGTGTTAGTATTGCTTGGATTATTTTCTAACATATATCCTTATTGCACAAGACTATTTCAGATTGGTCGTAGCAAATTTCTCGTAATGGATGACTGCTTCATAGCGAACAATTTCCGATCATACATGCTGAATGAAACTGGTGTTCCGCCCAGGCTACTTGAGCAAGCTGTTAGGAAAACGTAAGTAAGATTAGGAATATTGCATGGTATTAGGTTAAGTAGTTTAGGAATTCGTTGTTTGTTTATTGTATAAGTGTTTTTGCTAACTTTATTTTCATGTTGTTAATCAGGTTTCTTATTGTTGCATTGTTGTTTGCTTTGTTTAATAATGTAAAGCGGGTATTTTAAAATATTTATTTACCCGTTATGTTCGATTTTGAATGTATTATAAAAATGTTTAACAACCAGTGAACGTAAGCTTGACCGGCGAAACAATGTCATCGGCTGAGTTAGTCCTTTCTCTTCTTGTATGAAGGGGTGAGTGAGGCGCGTACGATTGAAATTGATCCCTCAGCTCATCGATTTCCGGAGAAGTTAGGCCCTGTAAAACAATTGTAAGATGTTTGCATCAGGTTTGCGACATTAGTGATTTTTTTAAACTTTTCACTCACTTCTAAGGGGTTGTATCCATTTGGTAACGAAGATCCTACAACGCGGTTGCTCAGAACATCCGATACGTCGTAGTACATCCTGTTGAATTCTTCGTCGGATAATTGAGCTTCTTCTTCAATTATCCTCACAGCTGCTTGCTCAGATGCCGCTTCAAAGAATCGAACAGCTATAATTTTTAGACCAATCTTAATTATAGTTACGTAAGAACTTACTGTATGAAGTTAGGCATCCAGCCAGTTCATTTGCTGCGGGGTTGAAATTTGTTGGAGGCTTTGCACCTATAATTACGTTTCTACAATTGATTATTTACTAGTAAATACCTACCTATCAAGTTTGTTCTTGGAAATACATACGCAGTCACTAGTTGGGCTCGTTCCCGGTTCTTGTCTTCATCCCAGATTGGTCCATCGAGTCTGATAGGTTGGGCACGGGTGAAGAAGACATTGTGAGCCTGTCCTATTGCCGTCAAATGTTCGACACATTGTGTGATATTCCTAAAAAATCTGTTCACTTACAATAGTTGCTTTAGTTACCTCATGAACGTTTCGTATTTCTCCTTATCCGGTAGTTGGAATGCGAATGCGTGGCATAGCCAATCTGGTGGCCTTATCACGTAGGCATCAGGAACATCGGAGAGCATTTCAAATTTCTAAATTGGCCAATATTTATAAGATTTCAAGATATTTCCCACTCTGTTTATGAGATCACTGTCATACGGCCAGTACAGGCAATGCATATGTAGATGATTGACCGAAGCCTAAATGTATATGAACTCTATAGAACGTTATATTTCTCACGTACCAAGCCCAGCAAGCTATTGAATAGGATGTGGAATGAATCATCATCGACCAGTAACATCATATCCGTGGCAAGCCTGATCGCGGTTTTTGTCAGAATCTAAATGTTAGCAAATCTTGAATCACACTTCGTAGTTTAGGTTATATAGATTGCATAAACTCCTCCACCTATTTCTTCGGTAGAAAATTGCTTACCTGAGGCAGGCATTTATTGAGCGAGGGCACAATGAGGCTGTGATCCCTTTCCAACGGACTGGCATTGACGGCCACAACATGTCTGTCCAAAGGATCCATGCTTATAGGGGCATCTTCGCATTTCATATAGAACATCATCTAAATTCACAATTATATGTCTGCTTTAAAATAACTATTTACCTCATTTTCATGCAGTTTTGTGAAGTTCCATCGAATATTGTTGAATGGCTCACGAATGTGTTTGAATCTCATCGGTTTGCGACGTAGTTCTCCTCTCTCGACGTTTAACTGAAAACGAGAACAATTTTGGGTTTTCTCAGTTATATCTAGTCAAGCAAGAAGTTTAATTATTTCCGAGGCTCCGTATCATTTCACAGCGGAACATAAGCTATTCCAGGAGTAAATAGTTTTGGCGAAAAATCTATCTTAGTTGTATATCCTGGTTCTCGCAGTAGATTTCGTTCAATATTCAACAGCATAGTAGTTTCATTAAGTGCTTCAATTCATCTTATCCGGATTACGAGGAGTAATTCTTAATCCGCTTTGCGTCCAAGATGTTGAATGTTCTAATTCGATGCTCCATAACCACATAACCACGCTATTACGTGGGAGTCACTAATCTATTTTCAGAAACTAGTTCGCAGCTCACCTGTATAGACAAATTGTATTTTCCTTCCAAGAACTTGTACATACAGTTGAGGCTGTAGTTGAAAGCATTGCTGTCACGGGCATCTTCCCATCGAGAATGTAACATCTCCCGAAGCTAAATTGAAAGTTAATTGAAAAATTTAAGTAGTTTTGTTTTCAAACGTTCTTGTTTTTATAATTAGTTACATATTCAGGTGCCTTGCCGGTAAACAACTTACGAAATCTGTCTAGGGCGAAAATAGCTAGCATATTCGAACTACGCTATGGACAACCTGACAATCTAACTATTCTCCTCTCCGCAAACTTTTTTTCGAACTACAGCTTAAACGACCATAAAAGAAAACCAACCGATTTCTTGTGATTGCAGTCATCTTCATTGGATTCCTGCTCGTTGACTGTTCGTAGGTCAAAAATGAATTCATCCGTCGTGTAGTGGAAGGTGGGAACGGAACTGGCGACCGGCGAGAAATCAGTGGGCAACTGAAAGAAGTATTATTACTGCTGACCGTAAACTGTCAAGAGCTGTGTTTCTGCTGAAAACTGGGCTGACTGGCCGCACCCAGCTTTATTGAATGATAAGCTAGCCGAAATTGAAACAAGAGACATACCTGAACACTGGATGCAGAACGTTGCGTCCGCGGGCCCGCACCGAGCATAACTATTTTCCCCATCTTTTCAGGTGGGCGGGACGGAGAGTGTTGTGCCTTCAGGCAGATATAATATTGTGCCTGAAATCAAATGAATGATGACATTTAACATTGATTCTGCACACAAAACTTCTATTATAAGAAAAGGGTACTTTGTCAGTAAATGAATTAGAGCTTAATATATATAAATAAAAATTCACCGAAATTTTGCAAAACTCGATATGGCGATATGTCGAAGTTCGCTTAAATATGTCCACTGGAGTACTTTTGCGAAGGCGAACGATTATCCAACTAATCATATAACGAGCGGATAATGTGGTTAATCAGTTTGTTTTCGAATTAGGCGAAACCGCGAAAATAATAAATGTAGGTGTAAAACCAAAAAGCACGCAATGGGTTGTTGTAGTGTTTGAGAGCTATTGAACAGCCGTGTTGTCACCGAGTGGAAATTTGGCTAGACATGAAAGAACTGGGAATTCAAAGATAAGAGACAAATAAAATGAAAATAGGTTTATATAAAGTAAACAACAAAACATGACCGTTCATCGACAACAACAATGTGCCAGGTCAGGAAAGTCGCCGTTTGCGACCGCCACTAACCGCCACAAACTTTCAGTGAAACCCATTTTCATGAATTCATTAATAAATATTTTAAATTTGAGTTGTCCATTTTTCTATATAACCATGGTTTTATTCCATGTAGTATTTGAATGATTTGAATAGTTGTTGTAATATTGAGAACAGTTGCAGATATTTCGAACATTTGTAATCTGGTTTTGTATGTTCTCCTGCTTACGGGGAGCGATCAATCAAGTTAAGCAGGTTTGTATTGCTTACTTTAAAATTGCATTGTCTATTTCAGACCTTATCGATTCCGTCAACCCGACGAAGGTGCATGGCGTGGCGTTGCAGCGGCAGGACCAACGAAGAGCTCGTTGAGAATCTCTTCAGTAAGTTTTTCGTCCGAATTAATGCGCATATGCTAATTAGCGGTATATGCCCAACCTGATGTTATGATACTTAAAATAACATTTCAGGCGGTAAGTTCATGTACCAATCAAGAAGAAAATTCGATGGTAACTACTGTCAAAAGGAATCATGTTTCTCTTAGAAAATTCGCGTAATTGCGCTGCTGTGGAATTGGCTGAAATTTCCAAATACTTCATCCAACCACATCGTGGGCGCGCGTGTGAAAAATTGTGTTTTTCGTATGATCGAATTCTTCTATTATTATTCTGCAGAAGACGAATAGGCTTGCTGGAAACGAAATATTTGAAGATTCTATTTAGTCGGCGATATGAGAAAGAGGGTTGAGTTGTAGGCTTACACTACTAAAATAATTGGGAATGCGAGATTCGTGTAAGCAAATCTCTTGTTTGTGCAAGCCTTAATTAGTGAGAAATTAGATTGCAGCCTAATAAGGTCAACTATTTTCAATGAAAAACGACGAATAGAAGAGTAAATATTACCAATTGGAAATTTATATAACTTGCGATCGCTTAGCTCTTTTTATTTATGAATTACAGATGCTCGTTTGATGACGGATGAACGTGTTAAAAAGGCGATGTTGGCAGTTGATCGAGCTGACTATTCGCCACGCGATGCATACCACGACAGTCCACAAACAATCGGATGGGCTGCGACCATATCAGCACCACATATGGTTAGTTCATTAGCTTTGGAATTATTTTGTTAGGATCATGTTAAATATATATGGAGGGATACAGTGTACATTAGGGGAACTATAACGCCTAGTTCTGCTGTGAGGATAGCGTAATTGGGCGCAAGCAACTAATCGCCAAAAGCAATTATTCACAGAAAATAGTTTGAGATAATGTCGAATTGTATAAGAGGGGAAATTCTCTAATTGGCGCCGCTCTCTGAGCTGCTTCAAAGTTTCTTGTAGCTTAACTTGTTGTCGTGCTCATTAGTGCGAGAGAATGCACTTGCTTTTCGCCAGTTCTCTTTGACGAGACGGAGGAAGTTTACATTTGAATAGAAGCTCAATTACGGAGAATGTAATTATTTCGTTCTAGCATGCAGCTGCGCTCGAGGGTCTCAAGAATCACCTGGTGGAAGGAGCTAGAGCATTGGATGTTGGATCAGGGAGTGGATATTTAACTGCATGTATGGCTAAGATGGTACGCAAAAGATCTAAGTATGAAGTAAAATTTTATTTAGGTTGGTACCACAGGTAAAGTTGTCGGTGTTGAGCATATTGGTGAACTTGTAGAACTGTCGAAGAAAAACATAAGAAAACATGATGCTCACTTGTTGGATAGCGGAGTTATCAACATCGTTGAGGTGAGTATATGTGATTTTATTATTTTTGTAGCGTCAATGAAATAACGGTTACGTTCTACTTATTTTGGATAACTTTGGAATCAAAGAAACTGGGTGGATACCCTAAGTGTGTTCTGCCAAATTATTTTCGTATTTCTCAGCAGTGACTAAAATGAATCAAGCATTTTAAATATTTTGTGAATTTCAAGCAAAAACTGAATTGTTGCCGAAATTTAAAATGTATGCAAGAATTGCTGCTAGCGTACGGCGGCCTACTATTTGACTAAACGAGACACATTCAATTATTGTAATTAAAGGGAGATGGACGTTTGGGATACGCAGCAGAACAGCCATATAATGCGATCCATGTGGGAGCAGCGGCCGAATCAGTCCCAAAAGCGGTGGGTATTATTGTTTTCTGGGTGATCAAATTTCATCCTGGTAACTTATGTTAGAGAGGGTTCCGAATGTTCCAATTCTCTACTGCATGCTCATACTGAATGAGAACCTTCGTAATGAACCAAGAACATTATATCTATGAAAATAGTGAAACAAGGCTTGAAAATGCGCTGTGCCCGCGGAAGTGGAAAACACACAATGGTCGACTTGCATCATCAGTGGGAAATATGCGCGAAATTCTATCAGCACGTGAAATTTGGAGAGAACAACTTAACTCGCTCACATAGAGGACCGCGTAAAATTACGTGACCACTTTTTCCAGCTTTTTCTGAAGCAGTTTAGCATTTGGATAAAACACAAAACTAACTAAAATTCCATTAACTTTCTACGATGTGATGAATGTAAATACGTTGCTAAAATTTAATATGCATATATGTTCCAAAGGTCGAGTGTATACAGCCGTCGAGTAAAAATCTTTCAAAACACATTGTGCACTTGATATGAATAATAACGAGCTGGGCAAGAGTATGAGGGTGTAGACACAACTAACCACTTAGCATTTTGATGAGATAATAACTCTGAAAAAGAGCGATAAGAACAATGTGGTTCATCTACATTATTTTGGCAAACACTACTGAATTTCGTCACACCAAATGAAATTGTTGCTAGCTAGGATAGCCGCTTGAGGCCGCTGAAGGATGACCCTCTTCGCGTTCCCCAAAAAAGGTGGACGACAAGTGCAGACTAGATAATGAAACATCAATAAACTAGAACTAGTAGAATGCAACAGCAGAGTCCTCCTAAAATGGATTATTCGCAACTAGATGTTTGCCTGAAATGTGTTTGTGGGCCTTTCGCAACCCAGCCAGAATAAGCTCTTCAATCCTTTTTGTTTACTTTGGGTATAGTCATTAACGGCAGCGGAACAATCCCATAAGCATGCTTAGAATACGCTTAAGAAGTGGTCAAGCAATTAATAGAGTTAATTTCAGTTGTCGGATCAGTTGGCAGAAGGGGGAAGAATGCTAATTCCAGTTGGCAAAGAGCACGGAGGACAGGTAAATTATATAATCATCTCACATTAGAATCTTAAAATGTTTAGCAAAATAAATCAATAATGCCTACCGTTTAGGTATTCCTTCAAGTGGATAAGATCGATGGACAGCTAACGCAGAAGGTCGTAGAACACGTGATCTACGTTCCACTGACGGATAAGCAGCATCAGCTGGGACGGCAGAGAAACTAAACAAGGAGCGCCCACATAGTTTGTATATATTGCATAGTTATTCCTATATATCTTCTCATGCTTATTGTCATATTGTATATATATTGCCTTTATTCTTAGTGTAGACATCGTGCGGATATTCCTTGTATTTTGTACATTAAACATGTGTTTGTAGTGAGCCTTTATTTAGAAATCGCGAAAATAAATATAACCTACAAAATAAAACGTAAAATAGTTAAATATCACCAATAAAAAGCAGAGATCGGCACGAAGATAGCATGAAGAAGGCGGGCGCTTAGATTTCATCCATGTCATCGATGGACAATTCTGGGAAGTCGCCACATTGAACATCCAGTGGACGAACAAATCCGCCATAATTGGCATCGCAAGCGAAATACCTGCAAAAATAACATAAAAAGATGTTGTGGAGCAGGGAACGATGAGTGAACATTATTTGACGAGACGGCCATATTTGAGCATTTTAGGGGGCCGCTGTTTGTTTGACAAGATGAAAATAATACTAATAAAATGTATATGGATGTGCAATTGTATACAATACGTACGATAGCATAGTGAGGCAAAAATAAACTATTGCTCAATTATTTATGACCACCAATATCATTCATTGAACCACCTAACGATAAACGTCAACCTGTTCATCAATACCAGGCGATCCAATAATCGGAGTGACTAATATGAAGAAATGATGTTAAGATGCTAACCTTTCACCAGCAACAGTTCCGTTATTTTTGCCCACAGGCTCATCATACTTCACACCAATCCAGATACCATCCTATATTTACAATTAGGGCAATACAATATATTAGCTTACCTTAAATTTCGTCTTTCCAATAAATGCAACTTCACCACGACGAGCCATTTTTCCGGCAATCGTAACTTCGCATCTTGAGCCAACCTGAGAGAATATCACTCGTATGTAGATGAATTAAGATAATTAAAACCTGAATTTTGGCGGCGGCAGCTTCTTGCTCCTTTTCTCTTGTATCTTCGGCAGCCACTGTGAGTCCTTGTTCCTCGGCCAATTTCTTTTTGAACGCACGAACGCTGTCTAAATATAATTAGGTTGAATGTACTGATCAAAATGGAGAGTTACCAAAGCCCACTGTATTAAGATAGTCTAGAACCTGGAAAACCAGACCAACAAAATACTATAAAGTCTACCAAGGCAATATAAATCAGCAGCACAATGAACGGAATAAAACATTAGCTTTTTCGGGCAATAGGGAATACAGCCACATATTAAAGTTAGCCCACCTGTGCGTTCATTATACTTCTCGTCGCTAATTTCGTATTTTTCCACCATTGAATCGTCCTTCAATTCCTCATTTTGTTTGGAGGTGTCACATGCATAGAGTCGCATACCTAAAACATCACGTGAGATCTAGCGTAGCATGTACAGCAACAGTATGGATCAGTGTAAAGACTAAAGCTTACCATCCTTGACTCCTAAATCCTTGATTGACCGCTTATCATCGGTGAGGGCAGAAACGAACTTCCCATCCGAATCCAGTAGATCAATGCTGATGGTCTCAGCAGCAGCTCCAACAATGAGCTCGATCTTCTTCTAGAACATTTACTACTAATAACAAAAAAAGACTGAAATCACCTTTAAATCACCAAGAGAGAGTCCAGAGGGAAAACGCTTCTCATACGGATAGTCCGAGACGTTAGTCGATAACTCGATCGCATACGTCTCACCGGACATCGTGGACTGAAACACATAATATATTATTTTATAAAATATGTCAGCAAAGCTGGAAGAAAAGAGATGAAAAGTGGAAAGAAGAGCTTCATTTGACAATGGTGAAATGCAGAAAATTTGTCGCAGATCACTTACGTTCTTTTACAATAACTATTCCAAAAACTAGCGGGCACCAGTTTCAAGATAAATAATAATATGAAAACAGCTATGTTTTATAAAAGATGAACCAAAAAGATAAATTTCTTTCTCGAAAGATTTGAAAATTACATTTTGGTGGATTGACCATGGCGCGCAGATGTTAGACTGTGTGCATTTTAAAAGGAACGCGACAGATGGTTAGATAAAGAACCATAACACTACGTTCGGTAGCTTGTTTTAACTGGATAATTGGACAAAAACACAGCAGTATCGATTGTTTAAGAAACGAACGTAAATTTGCGCAAAACAAGTTTCAAATAGAAGCTGCAACTGCAATGTTTCTTGCCGGGGAGATGCACATCATTAAATATGAATTGGAGTTCATGATGAAAAGAATGGCTGCAACGGTTTGCTAAAGCTGAACTTCCCAGACAAATTGAATCACAGCGAAATTCAAATTTAAATTAAAATTATTTTTAAAACAGGTTGAAAATAACATAACATATAACACACATATAACATATACATATTGACATATTACACAATTGGCAGTTTCGATATTTATATATTAAACCAAACAGTAAGAAATATTTCTTCAGAAGGAGAAGTTTCCAAAACAATGGAAAGCCCTTTTCTCAAGCTTCCGAAGGGTCTCGAACCCAGCTATCGCATACCCAGGAGTCGATCGAATACCTTCTCTGAGCAGACGCTTTCATTTCATCAGCTTTATTTCATTCTATCGTTTTATCTTCTAAAGTTCTTCGCTGGAATAGGTTGGTCTAGTTTTCTTATCCATTATTTGAATAATTTCGGATTTTGTTTGTCACCTTCATAATTTGTACGGCCCGGGCCGTCCCGCACTTTTGCCAACCCTGTCCCTGTGTATAACTTAGGGTCAATACCAGAGCTGGCAAAAGTGTGGGCCGACCCGAGCCTAGAAATTTTGATAGGAGGGCCGGCCCTTGTCTCCCATGGTCAATACTGGTCCCAGCAGTGTATCTGGAACAGTTTCAGTACCGGGAGATCGAAAATTCACCTATCAAGCTGTTAGAGCTTTCCGGGTGCAGATCCGCTAAGTCACGGGGCAGATCAAGTGTAGCGCCTGCGGATACCTGACAGACCACACTACTTCAAGAATCTTTTCTTTTCTTTCAGAATAACCACAAATGAGCCTAATTCTTGTGGTTAAGAAGGAGAAGTCGAAAAGACTTGACGTTGTAGAAGCGAAATTGGCTGCTGAAGTCAACCCGGTCGAAATTAATGGGAATGTTGTGCCCCCAGGTTGGTGGGGAGCGTAATCACTAGTTTTGTTAGTGTAGCTGTTAGTATTCCTGGATTGAAAAGGCAAATATAGGCTTTTTTACTTTTTGGAACTAGGAATGATCTAGTTTGATGAACAAATCTTACTGTTTCGAGGGAGTGACATTTTCGACCAGGTCAAAGAACTATTCGCTAATGGGATGGAATTATTTAAATAGGACATTGCTTAGAAGTCTAGTTTGTTTCTGTTTTATATTTATATATAAAATATATCTAAAATAGTTTCGGTATAAAATTTGTATAGCGCAAGAGCTAGCTGTCCAGGTTTCCGACAGCGACAAAAGAAACAACAGGATATTATCAAAATGGGGGTCTGTTCTCGTGAGGAATGTTGTGGCTCGGAAGCATAGTCAATCTCCTCATGTTCATGAAAAAGCGAAAGTAAAACATACTAAAAATACCAAATTAGTAATCTTTTACTGTATAACTAAATGGGAAAATGGGAAAATAGAAAAAGAAAATTCATTTTTATTTCGCACCGCTTCACCTAAGAACACTTCATTGTGAAACTAACCTTGGGATCATTCTCATTTATTTTAGCTGCCGAAGCCGTAGAGAAGCGTCCAGTTTGGGATAATCAGATTCAGTTCATATTAGCTACCATTGGTCTATCCGTCGGATTAGGAAACGTATGGAAGTTTCCCGCTGTAGCTTTTGCGAATGGAGGCAGTAAGTTTGACTGCCAGGGAAACTAAAGCCGAAGTATTCGACATGCCTACGGCCTAATCTTGATAGCTCTCTCCGGCGCAAGATTTTCTGAAGCCTCCAGAGCTAGGTTTCTGGGAACTAGAAACCTAACTGGTCTCATAGCGTTTAAAAGTTTCTATTTTGAAACAAACTTTAGTTTAAATAAACATACTGTAGAAAAGAAATAATGCAGTGTCTCTTGTGTATTTTATAGGAATTTTGCGTATATTTTCGTTTTTCAAAATCTTTCAGAGCTATTTTCGCAGATTTCAATTTTAGCACTTACGTTATTACTTTTGGATTCGACTATAGACATTTGGTTCAGGTGCTTTTCTCTTCCCCTACCTACTTTGTGCCCTAATATTCGCTCTACCTCTGATATATATGGAGTTCACAATTGGTCAATATACAAACACCAGTCCTGCAATGGCTTTTAGAAAATATGGGCCAGCCTTTGAGGGTGAGAAACATTTAGCAAACAAGAATAGAAGGCTTTTAAATTTGTGAGAGATAACTATTCGATTAGTCCCAAGTTAACGGTTACCAGACTGTTCTTGAATTTAAAAACTCGGTGTTTTAAGCTCTTTCAGGATTTAAGAGACTAAAATGTACTTTAAGAATCAGGAGCACACTTTTCTCTACTAATAATATAGAATGGGCCGGCTAGCTTCTACAATTTACCGACCGAGTCCGGCCCGCCGAACTCGTATCCCTGAAGTAAATTCTCCTTGTAAGCCTACTAATTCCAGGTCTCGGCTGGGCGATGGTGTTGATGTGTGGTCAGGTGGCCATCTTCTATACGCTAGTTGTTGCTTGGACGGGAATTTATATGGCCTGGATTGTTACCGGAAACCAGTACAAATGGACAGATTGTGGCAACCAGTGGAATACCAAAGGTTAGTATGGAAAACTGGAAAAAAGAAGAAAAGAAAAACAGGAATATCTAACAAGAATACTAAGTTAAGAGCTCCTCAATTGCAGCAAGGGACTGTTTTCAACATTTTTCAACATTTTCGGCCTCTAGAGTCGGACCGACCTTTCAGATTCCCGTAAAATTTCCACCACAAAACTTTTACCAACGGGAATAATTTCAATACGGATTCATACCAATTAGGGGTTCTAATGAACTACTTACTATACATATAGTCTGTTCCCAAACCTAGACTACATTGCGCCGGCCTCGTACGAGACGCGGTAGTGTAAATGTTGCCTTCAAAAGTCCTCTAGCCACAAGAGAGGGAAGTTCCAGAAAATTTGAAGACAAATTTTGCAACACCGCGCATAGAGGCCGGCACAGTGTAGTCTAGGTTTTCAACGGACTATACCTGAATTATCCTAAACTAGAGTATTCAGATTGTTCACTAAAACACATAAATTCCTCATGTGTCCTTAAAAACTCTCGTCTTCCGTATTTGAATGCTTCGGGTTCCTGTGTGTCCCAACTACCCGGGCTACGTTCAGCTTCAGAAGAATTTTTCACGTAAGTCAGCAATTTTGGCCAGCTTTGCACAGTGCGGGTACAACCCTTTGAGTCTAGTGGTCCACTTTGAGTCCACTGTCGAGTGGAACGCTCTGAAAAAACAGAATAGAGGTTGATGGCGAGTAAGATGCAGGAAGTTTGCCTCAGGAGTGGAAAGGAGCCCTGTGCCGGCAATATAAAATTTATCGCACGCAGGCTCGCTCGCGCTGGCCGTGAAATTGACTTGATTTGACTCATACCATTTAAGTTAATTCTAATTTTAGAGAGAAAATTGTTAATAAAAGCTCTGGTTTCTCGGAACTTGATGGAATTCGTTGGGAGACACTCATTGCCCTTGTGATCATGTGGATTATTGTCTATCTGATTATTATCAAGGGAATCAAATATATTGGATATGCTGCATACGTAAGTTAGCTCAAGCAAGACATTTGGCAATATGTTTAGGTCAGGCGCGGAGGCCTTGGCCCGAGGAAGATGTGAATTCACATCCAAGCCGAGCAGCAGCCAGTAAACTTAGGGTGGAAGCTGCACTCCAAACTCTTCTAAATTCAAATATTATACTAAAATATATATAAAATATACTAAAATAATAAAATACTAAAAACAATTTGAATTCATTGGTAGATATTACACAATTTAAAAGAGTTCGATATTATCCGTTGTTTTAAACCAAAATCTCTTTGTTTAGGTTACATCCACTGTTCCTTATCTGATTATTGCAATCATGTTCGCACGAGGCGTTACTCTTGAAGGAGCTTCAGAAGGCGTCTACTTCTACTTGGGCGCCCCTGATTGGTCGAAATTGCTGTCTATGAAGACTTGGTTGGATGCCGTCTCACAACTTCTCTTCTCCCTCTCAATTGGCTTTGGAGCACTGATTTCGCTATCCTCCTACAGCAAATCTAACAATCCCTGCTTCAGAGTAAGTGAATTGGCTTTCCTGTGATCTCAGGGGAAAGAGGGATAGGGTTGGCTAACATCGGTTCAGATTTCAATAAACCTTTTTTCCGGAGTACCCCGGGACCCGGGACTGATATTGCGGCATTTGAGCTGCTTCGATAGGCATCAGATCAATAACAGAAAAAGTGTTTAGGATGCTCTGATCTTATTTGCTGGCGATACATTTATGAGTGTTTTTGGCGGTGTAGCTGTTTTCTCGACTCTTGGTCATCTGGCTCATAAGATGGGAAAGCCAGTAAAGGATGTAGTAACTGGAGGTAATGTTAACAATAAGATATATTTGAAAACTTCTTTAAATCTTGAACCACACACATCTTCTTTTATCTGGAAGCAGTTTTAAACTGCTATCTATAACTATTTATTTTTATATTATTATAACTGTCATCTATTATAACTATCATTCATCTGGAATAAGTTAGATTATAATTAAGTAATAATAGATTTTAATAGTATAAGTTATAGTGTTATAATTGATATATATAACAATCTAATATATTCTAATAAGTTTATAACTCTGATTCTACTAGAAAGCAGTTTCAAACTAATACCAAGTATAAGTTATTGTATTATAATTGGCATCTATAACTCTATAATCTAATCTAATAAATAATCTAAGTTTATAACTCTAGAGAAATTTTATGTTGCTATTCTAAGATAGAAAAGATAATGATGTATAATCATTCCAAAACTGGTGAATTTCGAAAGTTACTAGTTAATTCTTTCATTTAAAGGTCCTGCTCTGGTGTTTATTACCTATCCTGAGGTACTCGCTAAGATGCCTGTTGCTTTTCTTTGGGCTGGTCTTTTCTTCCTTATGTTGCTCCTGCTGGGACTTTCGACATTAATAGGCGAGTATATATTGTTTTGAAATTGACAAATACAGTCACAGAATTCCCGAATGAAGGTTAGCAAATCATGTTAACGACATAACAAAATCTTAGTTTCTAGATGTATATTGTAATTTCAGCAATTGTGGATGTTCAATGTTCATCCATATATGATCTATTCCCTAGAACACGTAAAATGGATTGGCTAGTGTCGGGTCTCGTATGCCTAGTCTACTTTTTAATTGGGTCAATTTTTGCCACCGGAGTAAGTGATTAGTTCAGTACAAAGCTGGTTACCGGTCCGGCCCGCCTGAAAAATTGAAAACCAGGCCGGGCCGGCCGGATAACCACCTTTGGTTCAGTAGATAGTTTACTTTACAAGTAGCAGTAAGGAGTCTACGGACGAAGTGCCTGTAATGATGAAAAGCGCTCGTATCCAGATAGTTATAGCCTAATTCTAGAGGAGTAATGGAGTGTTACTTGCATAATTTTATGCAATTTTGCGTATATTTTCGTATTCGAAAACTTTCAATCCATTTTCGGCAAGATTCATTTTTAACACTCCATTATTACTCTCTGATCTCACTATAACAAGTTCGTTAAAAGTTCAAAAGTTAATAATCCTACTATATCAAGTTAAAACCAAAGTAAACAAAACAACATATTCGTTAAAATTAGGATTCCTACATACCTAGGACTTCGAATCCTAATCTTGGATCTGTTATGAGTTATCCTAGTTGGTAGAGTTCCAACCAACTTAGGCCTTGTCTTGAAAGTTTCCCGTTTATTGATCATATGTATCTATCTATATTGACTATATTTTAGTGTGGTTGGTATTACTTTAATGTTGCTAGTGAATTTACTGGTACTACGGGAACTTGTATCATTGTGGCTCTCGAAGCGATCATTATTGGAGTTGTATACGGTAGGTTCAGGCTTTGGTTGGTTGAAACCGGAAAATTTGGCCTGCTGACTCGATAATCTCGAGTCCAAATCCAGCATCTTACAGGGGCCCAATATTTTGCTTATAGCTAGCTTTCATGCTAATCTTTAACGGACCGAACTTTCATGCCGCGGACCGGCCAGGCCCAGTAAAACTTTCATTTCATAAAAACTTAAAAACATAAAAATTTCATAAAAAAAGTGGAGTTTCATAAAAACGACCGGTCAAAAATTACAATTACAATTACAAATTACTAATATTACCTGTACGTACACTACTTTAGGAAAGAAAAATTATCGACAGGACCAAATTGTTATGTTTGGAGAGCCGATTACATGGTTCAACCGTATTGCTACATCGTCAATCTGGGGCTGGGCCCTTGTCAGTACCTGCCCGCTTATTGCATTGGTAAGCCTTCTATGTTTGTAACTTAGTTATTATTATTATTATTGAAACGACATACATTTGAATACTTTTAGGTCATTGGAATTGCTACGATGTATAAGTTTATATCTGTCGGTTCGATGGTTGAGACAGATAAACTTGGTACAGGAACATATACATATCCTGCATTAGCAATGGTAGGTGAATATGTTTAAAAACATCTTTAGGAGTTATCATAATAACATATTATATACCATAATAACATCAAACCGATCAAACAAAATATCATAATAATAAAAAACTATATTTGGGAGTTATCATATTATATATCATAATAATCTCTATGCCCCTTGTTTTAGGCTCAAAATGTGGCTATTAAATGTTATAGGATCCTTTAAGCCCAGCTATTATAAACAAAATAATAATAATCTTGGATACTATTGCTGGTTTTTAGTTCAATGTATTCTTTGGCTGGAACGGGTTTATACAAAATTTGAACAGTCAAACTAGACTCTCATACTTTTGTTATACAAAAGCCTGTTTCCATATAAGGAATGTCCGAAATTGCGGCCTCCGATTTACGGAATTCGAAAAGTGCCTTTCCGAACAAACTTGTTCCATATGATCAGTTTTCAGTTTTTCGGTTGGTTCCTGAACTTGGCCCCCCTTCTTCTCATTCCGATTGTGGCTGGTGTGAACTGGTTGAAGATTAGACGCGAAGGAAAGGTATGTAGCTTCCTTTCAAATGAGTTTGTATCAGTTTGTTTATAGCGCTCAATATCCTTAGAAGCAGCGGTGTTATATAAAATTGAAAAGAAAATTGATGGATTGGGAGTCGTGTTCTTAAAAGTAGTACATTCATTTTATTTAACACCGACTCTCTCCTAGAGACTGCGCTGGAAACCAAGCTCTTGATACAGATGACATAGATTAATTTTGAGAAGTTACCGAACTAGTTGGAGCGAATATTGGGTATTAGTGTCCGGGTGTGGAAACTGAGTTGAGTTATAGCCTGCCCGGGCCATTGAAGTAAACCTCACCCGTACCCGGATATGCGGATCAGAAGCCGAAGTCTAGGAAGCACCTGTGCTGGACTATCAACCTAAACTATCCAGAAGGAACGAAACTACTACGAAACTTTCAACATTATACAGTATTATTGAGGGGTTTGGCCGGAGATTTTATGTACATTTCGTCCATAGTTTCATAATTTTACAAGTATCTTGAATACATCCCTAATTTGTTGCAGCTTATTCAGCATCTCTTTCAATTCTATTGAAAAAAGCTAAGATTCTGTGTTTCAGGATATTTGGGAACTATTCCGCGTACAAACAGACCATCCTTCGTATGAGCGCATCAATAGAATCTATGGAGTAGTCGAAGTAGCTGATCCTGGATCCTCAGCATCAATTTCTGATGTCAAGGCCCCAGTTCCCACAGTCCACATGCAATCAAACAAAGCCCCCGAGCCTACTCCGGCCCCAGCTTCAGCCGCAGTTCCAGGCGCAGCTCCACCACCCCAGCCTTGATTCAAAGGAGCGCCGTATCCGGATCGTGTTGAAGCAACCCCAGACTCAATCACCCGTATAGATAGTTTCATAGTGATATTTTGAATTTTTATTGCAATAATATAGCAGATTTCTTGTAAATAAATGGCTTATTTTCGGTTTTTGTTCGATTGGATTAAAAAAAACGGTAGTACTGAAGCGCGCGGCTCTGTCGATTGTCCAAGAGGAAGAGGGCGTGGCTACAGGCCCAGCACACTACTGCTCGCGCTTTTCGGTAAAAAGAGAATTTACAAATTCCGTCAATCCGGTTTCAAAAACGAAATCGAAGATGTTGAAGCTGAATGCCTTCGTATAATTAAGGAAGCTCATCTTCTGGATACCTTAGTTGTAAAAGCTTTTCATCATAAGAATAAGAAGGATGAATCTACTTCTATTGTCAATGTTCAATTCTCTGATACTAAAGACAATTTTTTGCTAAAGAAGATTGTTGGAAGCGTTGGGATTTGCAAATACGCTAGAGGTGACTATTGTGAAGGTTAGCTGGCACATGTAAGAAAGTATCGCAAGTGGTTTTACGAGGAAAACTGCAAGGCTGGCTTAACAATATACCTAGTCCCTAATATGGAAATTAAAGAAATGAAAACACCTAAGGAATAGTCCAATGGCTTTCAACTTCCCGGAACAGTTACTACAAGAAAGACAAAAACAGACCCACTAAACGCAGTACGACAAAAAACGGATGTTGTAAAGTAGAAAGTATTATATTTATAAACTAGTACAATTCCAAAATAAGTGTGGTTATGACCCATATTTGTTGTACAAAAAGGTCAAAGAAGCCTAACGCTTGTTAGAGGAAATAATACCTTTGAATAGACTTAAGGAATGATTATTATTACCATTTTTATTAATATTACTTGCATATATTGCAAAGATATATCAATTTCATAAAATATTTTTTATAAAAATTGTATATATTAGATGGTCTCAACATAAATATATTTAATTTTTAACTTTTACAAAGATTATAGAATGAATGTACTCTCGCTGCCCGATGAAATGTTGGCTTCTGTGTTAAAATACAACAGTTTTGAGGATTTGACCGCAGTTCGCAAAGTATCCTCTAA
>JAQGAV010001509.1:0-20454 GCA_034691345.1 Phasmarhabditis papillosa
TGCTTTCATTTCAGAGAACCACAGCTGATTTAGTTCAGTAGTTTTTGACAAATTTCAGTCTAAATTGGCTTTTTTTTCAAATTCTGTTTTTCAGACTTTCATTACGTGCGCGCGTTGCGACCGAGCCAGCGTAAGCTGGCGAGGGAGCAACACGCGTGCAGGGGTCTGGGGGCCGCAGGCCCCCAGCTAGGGCGAGCGAAGCGAGTCCTAGTCAGAAGTAAAGAAAAGACCAATTAGAAGACCTGTCAACTAGAAAAAAGAAGAAATAATAACAACGCGATAACATTAGAGAATAATAAATTGTCACAAGTAGTATTTTGTTGTATTTAAATTATAAAAAGTTTGGACAAAATAAGATGAGAAAAGTTTCTGGATTTCTGAGATCAGACATTGTTGAATTCGCTGGTTTCAACTTGTGCAGTACGTGGTTTCAAGTTGAAGTTCGAAGAGGCTGACCGTATTGCAAAAATAGAATATAACAAAATAACTATGGATAAAGCGACCTATTGAATGGTTTTCTATTGACATGAATATACAGCATGCTCAGTAGGTTGACTATTGACTATCTACTTTGACAAGAAACGTGCCAACTAAATGGAGGAAGGTAGCTAATTTAGCGTGAAATAAATCTCCCTGTGATATCATGAGTCTGAAAAAATCATCATTGATTGATTTAGAAAAGCGAAAAAAAACTAACACTCTCATTTATTTATCGGATACCCTTACTGTCCTATGTATTTGCAAATTTGTTGTTCATATTTAGTGATACTAGCGGATTACGCGAGTTATTAGGTACATTTAAGTTTGTTTTGACCGAAACATAATATGTAAATAGGTTTTATTTTACCTCAATAAACATTTTTAGATCATTTGAAAGATCGGTTTGTTTTTTGCTTTATAATTTCTTTAATTGACTAAATATTAACACTAAATAAATCTAAACTAGTAGTTAATATAAAAGATTGTATACTTTATTTAGTAATAAGGTAAACGTAGTGGGCGACGAAGTTTGTTGCAGGAAATTATTTAGCTTATGAAGAAGAAAACTTTGGTTTATTTATTTTTGGATGGGTATAGTTTTATTTTATTCAACTGGATTAATAGTATTGATTGATTGAATATTCATACACATGTTTTCCCGGAAAAACGGCATGCCGGCAAGTTTCCCAAAACTTTTCCGAGTTTTGAATGAAAAGTGTTGAAGAATTGGAAATTTCCCAAAATATTTGCTAAAGCCCACCCTGACCTTATGATTATTGTTGATCAGCGAGATATCCAGATTCTATGATGTTACCTGTACAGATTGTTATAATATTCCCGTTTCGTTTGAAACCTGGTTGTGCGAGATTCAAGTTGGTAATTTTGGTTACGATATAACGGTTATGAATTGGTCCGCGCTTTGGAATCGATAGCGTCCAATTTGCTAACAGACTAGAAAGGATGTGGTTATCCGGCCGGCCCAGCCTGGGTTTCAACATCCCAGGCCGGGTTAGGCCCGGCCGGTTTCCAGCCTTTTGTTCCCCCTGAGCTGGTTATGGGCGGCCCGGATAACCAGCTCTGGACCAGAATGCATTTTACTTACATTGCCTCGAATAGCTTGTAATCTTGTAAGTCAGAGTTTCATCATACTATTCTTAAATTATTATCATAAGATGTTACGTCGAAAAAGGTAGATGATACTTCCAAGAAGGTACATATTTTGAAGGCTTTCCGCATTCATTGTAATAAAGCCGCTACGTGAGTATGTCTACCACAGCAAATATATGTAAGGTTTAACCATCGAAAACAGTATGTCAGACGTAAAATTAGGTCTACCAACCGTAAATTAGACGATCATTATCAAACGAGAAAAAACGTAGAACAGGATTAATATAAGCTTCACAATAGTAATTGAAACACCAGTGTGTTCAAATGTAATTAAGACCTACAGCCAAAGGACATGGTTGGATTGCGTTACGCATACCATCCTAACTAAAACTTCAAATGTGAATGTCCATCACAGAAATATATATAAGGTCTAGCAACCGGAAACGATTGTAGTAACGTTAAACTACAGAAACAGTTTAATATCAGGTAGACCGCAAGTAATGTATAATAATCCTGAAACCCATAATACAGTACCCGTTCCCAACTGCTGATTTCAAACAGGGTTGTCCGGAATGGGAAAACACAAATTCCGGAAACTGGAAAGGTTTTTTAAAATCCGGAAACCGGAATTCTGGCAAACAGATTTACCGGAAACCGGAATATGGAAATTTTTAGCACCTATATAGATCACAGTAAAAATTAGATTTCGAATCTTAGCTGATGTTTCATTTTTATAATTATAATTTTCTAGAGGACAATTTCATATTCTTTTGGAAACGAGTTCCGAACTATTTTTGTATATGATAATCTTTTATTGGTGAACAAAGTTATAGTTTATTTCCGGAAAACAGTAAAAATTGCCGGAACCGGAAACCGGAAACCGGAAAAATGAAGGAAAAAACGCCGGAAATCGGAAACCGGAATTCCGGACATCCCTGGCCAGAAACCAACTTAAACCGTTTACTTCCAAAGACCATTTGAAAATGTTCAAACATGTAATTAATATAATTACCATATTTAAAAAAGTGAATCTCAGTAAGATTATATATATATATATATCTTGGCTAACAAACAAATAGTACAGCAATATATTCTCTGAAGATTGCGGCTCATGAGCTGAATCCTAACAAAATACTTATGTTTTTGCTATTTCGAAATTAGTCCCTTAAGGAATTGAAAATCAATGAGAGATCAAAAAACATAAACCAGTTATTATTTTAATTGTATTTGTCAATACAGTATTGTGGCCTCTGGTGATTGACGTAGTTTCTAAATTGCTAGCTATATAATAAGACGAGCAATCCACTTCTCGACTTACTCTGTTTTTAAGAGTTTTTTAATACTTTATATACAGTCTGTATCTAGAGATAGATTTCCAGCAAAGTTTGCTGAAAAATGGCGGTGTTGGTTAAAAAACTTGATTGCTATAAGAATTTTGCACAAATTGTTCGCTAACATGGATTACCACCAAAGAAAATAAGACAAATGTATCTAGGTTTTGGAAATTGCTTATAGTTGAAGAGTTCTGTAATTTGCCAGAGGGTTGTGTGGGCGAGATTCTGGTACCCCTTTGCCCAAACATGCTTTTGAAAACGCCATAACTTTTCTCAAAATCAATTTTTAAATAATCTTTTTCCCTATTTCAACTGAGAATGACATTCTCTATCGAAGAAGACTTTAAAAATAAAAGTAATTTTCGAGTGGACTATGCTTTTAAATGGAGTGTACTTTTGAGGAAAAGTCTCCCAATCCACGGCAGCGCACAGGCCGGTGCGGTCATTTTGAAAACTTGGGCACGGACAGATATTAACAACATAGATCTTGCTCATAAAATTTTTTTTTACAAATGCCTCCAAATTAGTCTTTTTGCCTCCAAAAGTGAAGTTACCCCAAAAAGCCACAAAAATACTCAAACAAGTTCACTTCAGCCTAATGAAATGAAACTCAATTTGAGCCACGCGTACTTAACCGTACATAATCTAATAATGATATATAAACTAATTGACTTTTAAACTCAATAACACTAGACAATTATTTGGTAATATAAGCTACTTTATTTGTATTGTTCATTATTCTCGTCTTTATATTTATTATTTATGTTGTTCTTGTTTTCTCACTTCATTAAGTTGGCAGCCCATTAGAATATTAATTATGTTCTGATCATTCAGTCTGTAAAGTTAGCTATTCTTGTTGTCCTGGGGCAAGTACGTGCGAGAGAAAAAGCGTCGTTTTCTCAAGACGTTTGCAGATGCAAAGAGCCCAACCCAAAACCGCACGAAATCTAGATTCAATACTTCTATTTAACGGATCATTAACATTTTCACGCCATGTCTGCACTTGAATAACTTAGCAAACCAAAAAAGTCGAAGTGCAAAAATTTCAACAGTTAAAATCATTTTTTTCTTTTCAAAAAAAAACACGTGAAAGTCACTACGTTTCCTATAACAAAATAAGTGCCAACATATTCCACAGTTCCCCTCAGTTCGATATATGAATACTGGTATTTCTGCTAAACCGCTCACTGCTGAATTTGCGGAAGGTTGAACTATATACACTGACTATGAGCTTACTGTTCTCTGATTATTTATAACATAATTTATTGAAGCCAGCAAAACCATAGAACATATTTATAATACTACCCCCGCATTAAGTTTTTTTATATTATAAACTTGATGAAGCAAATTTCACACTAAATTAAATTCTATATCAGCAAGTTGGTTTTCGAATATTCTCATTTGGTATTACATGGATTATTGTCGATATTGAATATTTATAAGATTACATTTAATAGATCTACTTTTATTTTAGATGGTCGAGTTTGCCTTGAAACTATTGGCCTATGGCTATATTCCACTTATGGTTCTCAGTATAATCGGAAGTATAGTTATGACCGCGGCCACCTATGTTAATAAGTAGGAAAGATATATGCATTTAGTCCAATTAGGAATAAGTAGAATAAAATGATTTGTTAAATTTTTATTCGGTTTTTAATAATTGAATTGTGTTTATCTAAGCAGTGAGGATAACAAAAAGTTGGTCATGGCTGATTAGTTTATCTCAGTTAAAAAATGAATGTTAGTCACTTTATATAAGTATAATGTTATAGTAAACTTTCTAGAATCTATACAATTTTCAGGAAAATGCGCACATCTTGTCACCTTTTAATAGTCCTACTGTGTACTTTGGACACTCTGCATAACCTAGCACAAGTACCAATGATGATCACAGTCATATTCGAAATAAGAATGAGACAAGTAAATATATTTTACATTAATAATAATACATAATTAGTTTAGTCTACATGCTTCTATTGGGAATCATTTGTTCTACCAGGAGCTCTTGCCGGTAGTTTTGTGTCACTTTCCATTGGTATTGAGAGACTTCTGGCTGTTCTTTTACCTCGAGGGTAATAATTAAGTTAATTTTAATACAATTATAAACTAAGTTATAATAATTATACTTAATTTATTTATAGATACGGTAATTTCAAGAGAGATGATTGTCTGTATACGGTCCTTCTTCTTATTGTCCCGTTACCATTTACCGTTTATGAGATGTTCATTGCTTTCAGAAGCACAACTGATGATATGTGAGTATTATTAAGTTTTACAAAGATTAGCTTAGGTTTTGGCCTTTATTATTGTTCCATAGTATAGTTAACATGTAATTATTAAATATATAACTTTCTAAGAAATGTATCATTGTAATCACTACTGCTTAAATTTGATTGGTACCTAACCCAGAATTATAATTTTTATATATTTTAATCAAACTATCATTTAAGTATTTTCCCCTGTGGGGTGCCTCCTTCTTTAGGACCACAAGCCTTTGAGAACTTTGTCCGCGGGACATTTGTGTCTAATTCTATCATTGTGGTACTCTACCTGCTGGTTTGGAAATTGGTGACAAAAAACGGAGGTTAGCCTGTTGATTTGTATTTATAGTTTTATTTTGTTAAACTTTTATATAGAGCATATACAGTCTTATATACCTAGATGCATATTTCAATAGTCCGTCCAAGAACCGGATTCAAGTCCTTTGTATTTACATTTATTTATTCGCGAAAACCTTATTCACCACCTGGGTGCCCCTGTTTTATTATTATTCAATAAGTTTAGGCCACTGTCGTCCTATATTTAAATCGCTGTTGATAACAGTGTTCCTCGTTGTGTTCGGATGGTGTACCACAATGGGCATCAACAGTCTAGCATTTGTTCTAATAAAAGACCACAGGCTCTTGGAAATTGTACAGGTGAAAAGATACACAAAATGTTTTAACAATAACACTTTTCATGAAAAGCAAAACAAGAACAAAATCTAAAATCAAAGTTAGGGATATCTTAATCTATACTCAAGACTTATAATAAATGTAATCATTAAAAACCAAACCCTAAGTAAAAACATAGTCGTAAATAACTATAAACAAACTAAAATTTATAATAATGGATCTAAAAACCAGTTGAGCGATGATTGTGATGTATATAAGCGTAATTTCAGCAATATGCAGGTATTCCTGTCAATGTGGCGTGTGCATCGAATTCTGTGGTATTCTATTGCATTAGGTAAGCAAAACTTTCTATCGTCCAACTTTTAACATTTTATAATATATCTAATCACTTTTATGATTTAGTTCTGACTATCGCAAGTCAATCCGCTCTGTTGTATGCGGTAAAAAGAAGATGACAACCACATCGTCTAAGATTCATCCAAGCAGGCTAAATACGGAGTAAGTCCAATAAAAGTAATTAATTTATAGAGTTACAGTAATAGAAATACGTAGACTTGAAAATAATTATGTTTATTTTAGCGCACCCTGTTCTTCGTTGCCGAATGCTGATTTGTGAGAAAACTGTTGAAATGTTGTCACCAAAATTTGTATATCCCTTATCCAAAGAAGTTTATTCTTGTAGTTTAAACTTAATCAAAATTAGCTTATTTTATGTTTTCTTGTAGTATTTAAGTAACATCTGGAGAGATAAGGGTTTGATTATTGTCCCTATCGATCAGACTTCCATTTGTTATATATACGTTTTAAGTTTATGGCCATAATGTTTGAAGTTGCAAAATAATTTATTAAATAGCATAATTACACTTAACTACATCTCGTATTTATAATTAGTAGTACACTCATTAATTGACACATCTATATTACAAGCATTTTGATAGATAATAACGCGTATAGGGTAGGAAGGTTTACCTAGTGATTACACCTTATTATTGCGGTTTCACTTTATAATATTAATTTATAATATTGCTTGTTTGTTTAAACCAGAATCTTCCAGAATTTAACATTTGCATCTTGACCGGCTGAAACAAGCTCCTTGTCGTTCAACCACACAATTCCGTTAACTGGAGACATGGCATGAGCTCCTAAAGAAACAAATATATAAATAAGTTGTATAGACCACTTTGAAAGTTTATATAGTGATGATACTTAAAAATAAATGTCACCTTTAATAATAATTGGGTGCTCCCCGCTCTTTTGGAGATCCCACACGATGATATTTGTGTCCAAACCACCGGTGGCCAAGTAACGTCCGTTGGGAGACCAAGCTACGCAGTTAACCTAAACATAATTACTTTTCTAATGTTTCTTTCACTGTTTTTTCGAAACGATTTTTTACTAATTTTTTCATTATTTTTCATGTAATTTTGTTTTTCTAGGGCGAGAAACGTTTTTGTCACATAGTGCAGTCTTAGAGGCCGAGCCGAAGCAACATCTGGGAAATTTTACCGTGCTGGGTTGAATTGTCTGCAGTCTACTGCGTTTACACAAAGCATCCAGAAATATGAATTTTAGGGATTCTTCGATTCTAGTAGTTCTCGTATCTTACCTTAGCTGTGTGGAAAGTCCACTCTTTGTCAGCAACCGATACAAAGTCATTATCGACTGAATAGGGGACCACCTAAACAGTTTAATAGAATATATTTTAATTATAGATATTTTAATATAATTACCTTTCTAGCACTATCTGTTGCAACTAGATGTTTACCATCATCAGAGAATGCGACTGCGGTCAGGGGACCACCATGAGTGAGAACCTTCTTTTCAGATAGCTTGCCACCGTTCAAAGAGTAAATTCTTAGTTTATTGTCCTTTAAATAAAAAGTTTTAATATTATTTGTTACAATAAAGGAATACCTGTCCTCCAACAGCAACTAAGCCCTTTTCGACCTGCACGGCCACACAAGTTGATGGATAGTCAATTGGTAAATCACAAGATATTTTTTCACCCTGCATAAAATATCAATGAATCAGGAAAAAAAAATAATACTAATAATAGTTTACTTACTGTTTCTAAATAAAACAACAAGTGCTATAACTTTCAGAAACCAGAACGCAACTTTTATAATTTGTTATAGCTTTCCAAGTGTACTAGCATGTATTCTTTGTAAGTATATAAAATGTTCTGACCTGGAAGACTACAATATTCTTATAGCAAGCTGCTACCACAGTAGATCCATCAGCTGATGAAGCCACTCCCCAAGGCTGTGAAGGTAGTTTGATAGAAGTAGAACGAACATTCTCTAAAAATGAAAACTTCGGTGTGTAACAATAAAATAATTCATAAAATCTAATTCGTCAAGGATTTTTTCAAGCTTGCGTATTACTGCTATTTTATATATTTATATCACTAACTTAATACTTTTCATTTCAGAATTCACGTTAGAACAAGTTTGGTAAACCTTTTGCTCATAAACTTATTTATATAAATTGAAACTAACCAACAGAATCGTGAACATCCGCTGTGAATCTGACGGTATCATCCCAGGCAGAGCTGATAAGAGTTCCCTTGTTGGAGACTTTTAGGCCAATCACCTGTGAATTGTGAAGAAGGGGTGACACACGTTTGGATTCTCCAGTTGCCACAGACCAGCGAGCTGAAAACATTTGCAATATCTAATGAAATACTAATAGAATAAGTTAAATAACTGTAATTTAATTAAATAGTAAAAGAAACTAAAGTAAAATATATAACTATTTTGATTATATTAGTATGTTCTATAATAGTATAACTGTTAACTCACTAACGTGGCCCTCAAAATCAGAGGTGAATAAGTATTGTTTGTCACTGCTGATGGCCATTGAGGTGATGGGTTTGTTGTGCCCATGAGCTACCTAAATAGAGTAAATTAATTAACATATTATATTATATTTAATATCTAGTCTATATCGAGAACTAGATGTCCAGTGCATTATCCATGAGAGATGTACTTTTGAAGAACAGACAATACACCGATGTTTCATTCATTTTTAAAACACTTCTACTCCCCAGGATACTGCGCGGGGAACCTAGCTTTTAATACAGACTATATAAATTAAACACAAGTTTTGTCTTTTTCCTCATATTATATTTACCTTGGAAACCTGTCCGACTTCGGGATCGATAAAGTTCAGGAATCCTGCAAGTGAGACGGAAACAATCCCGGTTGAAGTCCAGCAGACAGAGAGTTGTTGATCGTCTACGGCAGTTCCAAGAGTGATTGTCCTGAATGTTACAGTTATTTGTTTATTCTGGATTATTATTACTTTTCTAAAGATCTTTCTGCTACATTCCATATTTTGACGGTTTTGTCGCCGGATGCTGTGGCAATTTTCTGACCGTCGGGGGACCAAGTTAGTCCGAAGACACTGCCGCCGTGAGCTGCACCCTGTAAGTTATTGAGTACATATTAAAACAGTGCAAAGTGATGGGCCAATCTAAGAGTATAGCGTTTTTCAAGAGTAAAGAGATCGTGCCTTCTGCGTATTTTATGAGCAATTTGCTTATTTGGCGAACTTTTTTTAAAAACGCTCCTTTTACTTTTGAATTCGGTAATAATTGTGCCTTCCTGTGTGAGGACCCTACCCCTTCCGTATACCAACCTTGCATTTTTCATCGACTAATTCGCCTTGCTTCACGCCATCGGTTCCTTCAAAAAGATTGACCTAAACTAAAGAAGTTAATGAATAGAATGTGTTGTTATTCACCTTTCCGTCAGCTCCGGCACTAGCAAACAGAGAACCATCCGGACTGTATCTCGTCACATGAACAAAACGGTTGTGTTCATGGAAAGTCTAAACATAGTATTTATAAAAAAATAAAAGCAAAAACCCTAGATTATATATATTCTACATTCTTTTATAAAATAACTAAATGAAAGTTTTCTATATAAAATAACTTAAAATTGTTTCACTCACCGTCTTAAACTTGAAGGGAGGTCCTTCGAAAATGGCAACGGTATTATCTTCAGAACCACTGACAAGTCGATACGGTCTCTAAACAAATAGACTAGTTTCTAACAAAACTATGTTATTCGCCGGGGAAGGTTTATTGGTTCGTTATTAAAACAAATATTAAGCCACTACAAAAGATGTGGAAAACCCCATATTTTAATTATTATTAATTACTTCAATTTTGTTCTAACATAGTGAAGGTTAAGTTTTAACATTTTATTATTGCCTAGTGGCAGTATTAAATAATAACTCACAGTTGGTCTAAAGTCAATACTGCTCATGGCTCTTGACTGTCCGGATAGGTTACCATTAGATGTACCAGTATCAAAAAGGAACACATGGCCGAATCTTTCTCTACCTTCACCTACTGCTGCCAGACGTTTACTGTCATCATTCCAGGCAATATCTCTGACTGGGCCAGAAAACACCTACAACACATATATAATAAAATAGGGTATCATGGATTCAGAATAAGTATGAATATTTGTGTTGTGCTTTAGCCTAATGGTTAAAGCAGCGGTCTCAGAATCCGGTAGGTTCAGTTTCTGTGGGTTCGACTCCCCGTAGCTGAAGAAGGATTGGAAAACCAGAAGCTTATTTATCCCATGTTTCCTGAACCCCAAGATTGAATGTTAGAATGTTAGAGCTGTCTCTAATCAGAAGATTCCGGAATCCAGCCTCAAAGGAATCTACTACTATAGGAATACGAGTGATACGGGTAAATAAACACTTTAAAAAATGATTGTTGAAGGATCTAGTAATAGTTGAAAGGTTCGTGGTCCAAAATCTCTTAAATTAATTTATTTTCAACTTCGGTAACATAAGTATTACTAACAATAAGGCGGCAATGAATGTTCCGCTAAAATTGTTTATGCTTTAAAAGATAAGTTTATTTTATTTTGGAACAAATAAAAATATCAAACATAATATAAATTCACTGACCTGGTATGAAGCCTTGAGAATATGAGTAGACTGAGTAGTGTCCCATATACGCACATTACCGGCATTATCACCAGAAGCACAGTAGAATCCACTGGGACTAATCTTAGCAACGGTAGCCGGTACGGAATGCTCCGTGTATATGTCCACATCAGTCAGGTTCTATAATTTGTTTCATTGATCAAATCTTTCCAAAATACTGACAATTTTGCAAGTATATAGCTGACTGTCTTAAAAACCTGGTAAATACCTAACACCTAACCAAACCAAGGGAGGGCGGGATTTCCGCGGACCTGGCCGGCTCGTTACCACCCCTGCGTTATAAAATGGGTAGCTTATGGTTAGATAAAACTGCTGTAGGTATAAAATTTCTTTATTTAGAGCAGATCTAAGGCAAACAATAACCTACTGATAGATTGACAGTGTAGACAGAGTTACTGTTTGTGTATGTGATCTTGTCTCCTTTAGGTGAGGTTCCCACCACGACGGGTAAACCACGGGTGGTCCTTGGCAGGGAAGCAAACACCCGTCCCCTTTCAAACTCGCCTTCACTGGTCATACTAAACTTAAAATATTTAATTGCGTTATTTTGGCTACAAGAGTTTCAAAATAAATAAAGTGGAGAAAACACTTATTGTTTTGATCAAGTTAATCTACAGGTAACGTTTTGGCTGTTACAAACTTTGTTCCTATTTTGGAGTTTCCCGGCGGATGAGCATATACTTTTATGAGAAGTACATTTTCGCGATTTCGCAACATTTTACATGCATACAGGGGAAGTTAACTTTCGCTAAATGAGAACGAGGCGCCCATTTTCCAAGATGTAAATAAGTAATTAACTTTGTGTAATTAAGCTGAAGAGTGACGAAACTATGCATCCTTGCCTCAAAGTGGCGCGAAGTATTGCAATAGAAAATCAATAGTCAATGGAAAACATCCCACATTTTCGGATCTAAATATTGAGTCACCAAAAGGGTCCAACCAGAACATCACTCGAATGTAGAAAAGGAAAAACTATAAATGTTTTTGATGGAAATTTGGGGAAATAAATCGGAAATAGAAAGAACACATCATTATTGCGATAACGACCGACATGACTAATCGACAAAAGGCTTCTCAAGAATCAAACAGAAATTGCTATAATTAGGAAACACCGATTGAATTATACAACAAAAGTAGAATACAAATATTAAATTTCCCTTGGAGTAGAACAATTTAAAGAAAAATCATTTTAAATATCAAGAACAAACTTGAACCCAATTATTTTTATATATACTGTTATTATTAAAAACAAATTCTCTTAACAAATTTAATTATGAAATTCAACTGGTAATTGTAGCGCCGATTTATTGTCTGCAGTATTATTGGGGCGCGACGTGGGGTGGTGGCTTTGTTGACCGATGGCCAGCAGGCATTATTGCGGGGGTAGACCTCCCTACCCCCCACCCCTTACCTCAATACAGATCAGCTGCTCTCAACGACAAAGACAAAACTAAACACAACTATATTTCTTATTGGTTATCTACATTCAATATATGATCATTAATACTATTAGCTTCTGGATGGACATGAGCAATATTCAGAGTCAGCTCCAGGATTTCCGTCAGTACCGGGCTGAAAACAAATGTTCAGGAATATAAAACTGTATTTTTGATAAGCGTTAACGATAAACTTCAAAGACCAAGCAGTCTCATAAAACTATTGTTCTTGAACTATCCTCCGATTTTACAAGAACGTATTATACATTTATGTAGTAATCTACCTTTCCGAAGGCTCCATCTTCCCCATCCTTGCCATCCTCGCCAGGTATTCCAGGAAAACCGACTATTCCGTCGGCACCAAGAGCTCCATCTTGTCCAGTATTGCCGGGAGGTCCTATTGGACCCTTCTTTCCTGGTACTCCCGGTAAGCCGTCATCACCGGGGTAGTAGTCCAAGCCGTCTTTGCCTGGCTCACCTAAACTACTATGTATCTTGACAGCTTATTGGTTTTCAAGTAATCATATTCATAATTATATCTATTTTTTAAACCTATCAGGGGTGGGAATTTCACGGGCTGGCCCGGGTCAATTCGTTCCCATTTCTGAAACTTACCAAACGGTGCCTTTTCTCCTCTGCAGCCTGGTGCACCCGGTTCACCAGGTTCTCCTGGTTCACCAGAGGATCCATCTTCTCCAGGATCACCATTATCGCCATTCTGGCCATAGGCTCCTTGAGGACCCGGTAGTCCCGGCATTCCGGGTGGTCCGGGTGGGCCTGCTGGGCATACCATTGGAGCACGTACTCTGAGACTGTCTTATAAGCTTGATCGGGTAGGAAACAAACTCCGGTAAGACTGGTGGGCCGTCATATTCTTGTCCCGGCGTTCCATCAAGTCCATCTGTGCCGGCATCACCACCATCACCTCTTTCACCCGGTGGTCCTGGTGGTCCAATAGGACAGTTTTCAGCGAAAGGTCCACAATCGGAAATATACAATATATGCATGGTCAATATCAGGGCTGGGAAAAGGCCGTCCCGTTTCTCAAATTTTCGGCCCTGGCCGGCCCTAGTCTATTGCACACTTTTTGCGGATATTGTTCAAAAAAGTTAGCTTTCAGTGCTATTTTTTGGCATTAACCATAAAGAGTGCAATAATCTTTACATATTGATGTTTTTGGATATTATTTATCAGAATATTCACCTAAATCAGACATGTTTTTTTCTCAAGAATTGTCCATGCGCGGGCCTACCTTTTGAATTTTCTGGTTCACCGTGTGAACTTGTTAATTATATAGATTAAGTGTAAAAACTTACTGCAGTTATCAGATTCTCGTTTCTCTCTGTGAGACATTAGTCCTTTCTTCCAATCTTCCATTCGTTCCATATGGAGTATGCTTGATGCCGACTCCGCTCCTTGCTGACAAAAATACTTTGATTTATTCTCAGCTTTTAATTGGGTTTAGCGACATAACGATAACGTTGCTTTGTTGAGTATATAGTTAACAAACATCAAAAATTTACTAATGGTCTAATATTGCGTCCATACCAGTGGAGTAATTCCCGGAAAACTCAAACCTCCACTTCTTTAACACCCTGGGTGATTTCTTTTTCAGTTTCATCCATAGTAATGAATAAGGTAAATATAACAAATAAAGCTGAACATGCAAACATGAATGACCCAGCTAGGAGGCATTTCCCCAATTTGAGCATCTGTAATAGAATAACGTTGAACTGAAGTTGTTCAGAATACCATGAATTAAGTGAATATAAATGAAAATAATGAAATTTAGTTAAATAGAACTAGATGGTAAACATTTCGGAATTGTCCATTGTCAACTCTTTCGCTGGAAAGTATAACCCGTAAATGCGGATGCGGTCACACTCATTAGACAGCGGAAGTAACAGTACTGTGAAATAAGGTAAAATGATAACGCAAAGAAGAAAGCCCGTACAGTTTCCATATAACACACCATTGCTCCTGTTCCTATTAGTAATCCTTCAAAGTAAACAAGGAGTGTTGTGCAAATTATCCCATATTTAGCAAATCCAAACTGAGCGACCGCATTCACCACTTTGCAAATACGCTAGTCATCATAAGAAAGGCAAACATGGTAAAACATTTAATTCATAAATAAGTAAACAACTCTTAAAACAAAATGGTAAAATAAAGTGATACCCATGAAAACAACTAGAGCGAACATCACAAATAAAATGAAGTAGACTGGCGAAGATATGCATTACAGTTGTAAGAAATGACCATAAAATTAAGCCTTTTTCTGCTGATTTTCGTGGTAGAGAGCGACACGTTCCTTGTGAATCCCGAGCATAATGAGGGGCACGTAGACAAGTTTGAAGAGAGAAAATGAGATCAACGTTCCCAGGGCGATCTGAAATTAATTAAAATAAACCAAAACCAGCCAAAAACAGGGACACTAAAATATGAACAACGGTATTCACATATATCGTTTCCTGTCTTGGGTAACAAAAGATTATTTTCTAGGTAATTCCATTATATTGAATACACGCTCCTTCAAACTAAAAAATAATACCTGAACATCATGTTGAATACAACCGGTGATAATTTCCCATCGTCCAATTGCATGAACAGCCTAAAGTCATATATGAATTGCGAAAACAAAAGTACAATACCTGCTTGGCAAAGTTATCAGTAGAGACGACGAAAAGATTGTTGGCTTCCTCATTTTCGTACGAGGCTACTTTTGTAGCTACCAGCATTGGAATAAGGCACTGAATTAATGTTTATTAATATCTCAAACGTATCAGCTACCTGAATTCGAACATTTGTGTGTCTGAATTCATCACTGAGTGAATCGGATAAGAACGATATGGCAGCTTTGCTGGCAGGGTAGAAACTGATGTAAGGAAGAGGCCGCCATCCCTGAGATAAACATGATATGTATATTCAAATAAAATTTGATAGGTTTTGTAAGCGATCTCCATAATTTTCGAGAAAAATTTCGATTACATCAAAATTATCCAGGAATAAGTAATATTTTTTGTTGCGTTTTCATCATCAGCAATATAACTGGTTGATCATCCATGAATAGGAAATTGCGATCACAATTACAGAAAAGAAAATACGAAACAAACTTACAGTCATGGAAGATACATTGACGACGCAGCCCTTATCTCTCTGCAGCATTCCCGGCAAAACAAGTTCAATCATCTAAACAAATCATAAGACGTGTAAGTAAATTAGATAGTACCTTGACATTAGACTCCAAGTTGACACGCATAATCTTAGAAGAAAGTCCCTTTTCCAGCTCCATAAAGTTTGCAACACGAGTAGGGGCAATTCCAGCGCAGTTTACTAAAAAATTCTTAGAAACTTCCGGGTATAACTCCTACTTAATATTCCAATATCCATTTCAGCCAGTTCCTGTGGCAGATTGTCGAATGAATCCTTTTCAAAATCAAAAACGGCAGTCTTGACAACTGCTTCATATCGTTGCTCTAAATAAAACCATTTAAAATACGTCATTCCAAAAAATACGAACTCAATTCCTTGGAAACTTTCTCCAGCTTATTCGCATTTCGTCCGATCAGATAGAATTTTCGGATGCCTCTAGTCTTGGCCAATTCCTCGATGTAAGCACGACCAATTCCATCGGTACCACCAGTTATCACTGAAACGATAAAAATACAAGAAGTACAGCCAGCTATGCATTTGAAACAACGCCTTTTCTAACGAAATCATGTAAATTTGGAAAACATACCTGTCCACGAATCTTTCAGATGATCCAAACTGTATTCCGGAGTTAAGAAATGTACACAGATTGATTTGGCAAGGATGAATAGACACTTCAGAACACGGGTAACTATATAGGACGTTATGGCGATCCACAGAAGATTCCACGCGAAGGAGATCAAGCAAACCATGGTCTCTAAACGGTATAATGAGGGATGTATATATAAGTTCGAGGAAAAACGCAAAGGTATATATGATGGTTGAAACTCAACGTAAATAAATTATCATATTGTAAGAAAAGTTCGTTGCAAAGATAATATTAAAAATTGAATCGGGATGGAACCAGTTTTCAGAGCATTCACTACTGACTGCGCTAAACTGTGACCAGGCAGCCGGCAAAGAAAGTCGGTCAATGGATGTTTTGCAAGTGGAATAGTTGCAGTAACACAGAACTTTTATAACGGAAAGAAGTGCCAATTAAGAGAAACATGCAAAGATCATATACACCTAATAGAAACGAATGAGCAATAATGAGGAGAGGCTTAATTAGGTAACACATTCTTCTAATACAATATACATTACTGCCCCAACAATTTAGTGAAAACATAAACAACCGTTCGCTTTATTTTTTTTAAGTAGAAAAGAAAATAATTTTGAGCACAACTTTGAGCGCGAGAACAAAAATTCGGATTTGAATATCAACCGTAGGGCATGTTTGCCATAATAACACGAACAGCAAAATTTCACAGTGCAACGACAAAAAACTAGTTTTTTGGCCAATAAATACACGATGTAATGGTCAAAGTATACTGGTAGGGTACAATCTATCTATGCGACCTTGCACTCTTGCGGCGGCTATCCCCAAATTACGATCCTAGCACCGATGGAACCAGGTCACTGCATATAACCCCACGCAGAACCAAAGGTATGCCTACGTAGAGTAATGCAACTTCAGGAGAATGATAAAATATGACAAAACTCTAAAAGAATTAACGACGATTGGGAAGTTTCTTTATTAGTTTCTCTACCCAGTCGGAGTAATTTTTTATATGCAATACCGAACTGAACTTTGAGTCAGCGCTGGCGAGATTGGCGCAAATATCATGCATTGACAAGTAGCTTCTGCTGAATTTAGCGACTAGAGAAGAAAAATCATCATTATTACGTGGATATATAGATACGTATTACTGAACGCTGTTGTAACCATCGTTTGTTACGTATTTGAAGAATGTTCTTCCCCCAATTGTTGAAATTTAAATCACAATTTATAATTCCGATGCAAATAATGTTATCCCCTACTTTTTAAGCAATTCAGATCAACTTTATTTAAAGCTCACAATTATTTTTAATTGTGTTGGGGGAGATTTATTCGAATAAGGCAATGAACTAGTACATTCTAGCATCATATATTTCGTGTTTGTCGGAGACGCATCTAAGTGGATGAAATAATTATTGTTTACCATTAAAAACTGGGAGGTATATTTAGAAGAAAGAAACGAATGAATAGCTTGTCTCTATCTTGGTATAGATTCCTCACTCAGTCCAATAAATTTATTATTCAAATGCTCCAAATCCCGTTATGAAATAATAATAAGTCATGTCGTAGAGTAGTACGCATTTAGATAAACCGTTTACTCAGTATGATTTTTTGAAGGATGTTGCGATACTATAATGTTCACCTAATTTTAACCTTTACCCCACAAAGTAAATATAAATCATCCTGTAAGACACTGCTTAACTATCTAGGCATTATTTAAACTTGTATTACTTGAGATGAAAGCTCACGTAGGATATTGTTGTTTTGTGAATATTATTTGACTGTGTGGCCTAAATTTACCGCCTAAATTGAAAGGTTTGGGACATTTTTTCTATAAGAAGACAATTTTTAGATTATATATTCATTACATTGCGAATAACATCCAGAAACCATGGAAAACCAGCCACAGATTTCTAACATTTCCATAAATTGTTTATAGAAGGGTATTTTTATGTCACCTTCAGCAACATTGCTGTCAAAACTTACATCTTGCAATCATGTAGGTCCAACTAGTTAATTAAGTAGTTCTATCGCGACCATCTTAATCAAAGTACCTTAAATACTAAGTCCCTGCACGTTAGATCAGATAACTCGCACATAACGTCACTTTAAGGAAATTAAAAAAGCGAGTAAAGAACTGTTTAGAAGATAATGCAGTCAAATAGTTAGAGAATTTCATTTACCACTGGCAGTAAGAATCTTGATTCTTATAGAATTTTAAAGATTTTTGCCTAGCATTCCATACTACATGTTTCTTCTATCGGATAAACCTCAACTTGCTACAACTCTATAGCAGCATTGTTTCAATTTAACAATTTTGGGAACATTTTCAAGAGAAGCTATCTCAGGTCCACTCTGAATTTACTACAACAACACAAATTATAACTGTTAAACATTCGTTCGAAAAAATGAAAAAAAAAATGCCAAAGAGCAGTTTCGGGACCAGATATCTTGGGGACAGAAAAACGAAAAATTTCAAAAAAAAAACCTGAAGTTAAGGTTACAGAGAGTGAGGCTAAAGTTAAACAAGAGTGGCATGGGTGCTTAAGCCTAATAAAAATAGGACTATTTTTCGAATAAATTACTTTTGCTACAGCACTTTTTTTGAAATTTGGGTTTTTTCGGTCCCCCAGATACGTTGGTCCTCAAGATACAAGGTCCTATGTTGCACCTTTTGCAATTGCATTTATACCAATATTTACATTGAGTGTACAAATAAGTGAAGCAGCTAGTTTTATAGTCATGTTACTCCAATCATCTGACAATATGTTGTTCATTATAAAAATTAAATTAAATGTTGGCGGGTCCATGGGGGGTGCCGTTAGCGTCAGCTGTTTGTCTTGTTTTCTTGTTGCACTCGGTTCAGCTCATACGACGTTTTAGACTAAATCTTCTTGAGTTTATGATCTTTCAATTGGTTTATAACCTCTGGCTAGTTCATTTTGTAAACAAAGTTTTCGATTAAAAGTGTCTATTTCTGAATAACTCGTACCACAATAACAGTAGATTTCTTCGGCATGTGGTGTTGGCCATTCATTCCCGAATCCTCTGAGCTGAAGCGGCTCGTTTCTAACATTAATTGTTCTGGTACAAGAAACATGGGATAAGTAAGCTGCTGAGTTCCCAAGCAGTCTGCATCGAACTCCACTGCGTGTTTATCAATCTATGCAATATTAAATTACGAAAATCAGCATATGCGCATGTCTGCACTTTCAAACGGTCTATATATAGTCTACGGACAAATCTCATGTAGTTTAAAGGTCTATTTATTATAAGGCGAGCGCCTAATTCTATCGGTTGCTTGTACATTTTCTTTCGATTTCCGCGCTACTTCTAAATTCTACAGTACACCTCTGCAAACGATTTATCCGTCGACTATAGACAATACTTATAATTCAATATAAAAGCACTCTAGTTTTACGATTGTCTATTCGTCTAATGTCGTAATTCCCACCAATTCCAGTGGTGACACCATGTGTATTGTGCTGTTGTGGTGTTGCAGCTGTTTCATATTTTTCACTTTAACTTCGCATTTGGGCGCGTTTCTTGCAGAGTCAGCGCTCTATTTTTAGACACTTCTTTGTCTGTGCTACAGTAACCATTTAAGCTAAACGACTAATTTCTCTCTCTCACTCTTCTCCTTTTTAGTCGTGAAGGCGTATTAGGCGTATTGGTCATATCTGGTGTTGTTTTTGGACTGGGGTGGGAGAAGGCCGGCCCATTTTTAAAATTATACGGCCACATCGGCTTCAATCACTCCAGTTGTGGCAAGGGCCAGTCCTCCTATCAAAAGTTCTGGACCCGGGTCGGCCCTACTGGGCCACAGCGAAATACCAGAATTTTTCCCAAAATTTGGAGCATTATTAATCGGTTTCGAAAGTGAGTCCCGACCCTCTCTTCGCAAAAGTACGCCCGGGCAGGCCCGCACTATTTCCACCCTTGAATGGCTCATATGAATTCCCATTGTGTTTACAATGCCAAACTCCCACCCCATGTTATAAGTTTGCTTGAAATTCCAATAATTTCTTTCAAAAGGTACTACCAGAAAATAGAACTCTTTTTAGTGGGATTGCAAAATTGGCAGTGCAAAACAGTTCCTTTTTTAATTGTTCGGTTTTTGGTAGCCCCTTATGAATAGCAGTTTAGACAATCCGTTTGTGAGCTTAAAATATATCTTTGCCAGACTTGGCCATGGCCGAAGTTAACCAATTTCCGCACTTTGTTTAGTCTTCATATTCTCCGCAAGGTGAACATATGTTCTGCGCTATAGCGCCACTTTCTCTACAAAATGCCATAAGTTTTCCTATGGTACACTTATCTGTGGTAATTTACTTCTTAACCCTACTGGCAACCGGTTTTCTTGGTATTTTTGGTTCCTTTGCGTATTTTCATACTTTCGCCCCGATTACCAAGGCTGGGTAAAATCCGACAGGTCGCGACCTGTCGCGACGGGTCGGGTCGCGACCGGTCGCGACCGGTTTTTG